>SJYX01003535.1:562206-603475 GCA_006410675.1 Oreotragus oreotragus
AACCAGTCTGTTGTTCCATGTCCAGTTCTAACTGTTGCTTCCTGACCTGCATACAGATTTCTCAAGAGGCAGATTAGGTGGTCTGGTATTCCCATCTCTTTCAGAATTTTCCACAGTTCATTGTGATCCACACAGTGAGGAAAACGTTAAATGCTTGACACTTTTTTTTTTTTTTTAATGATCAAAGTGTTAGTGTGGCTAACAATTTGTGAAAAAGTCAAGATAAGAGTTCAGACTAGTTTATGTGTTATCTTTCCTACATGAAGTGAGAAATAAATACCTCATAGGAATGTTTGGAGAGATACAGTGCCTTTCCCTTCTAGGATAGGTTTGAGTCCACAGTAGTGAATGTGATTACCTTTGAATCCCTGTTTGAAAGAGAGAGAGAGAGAGAGAGAGAGAGAATGAGTGGGTGGTTTCAGTACAGTTTCAGTGTAATTAACTCAGAATTGGTATTAATTGCCCCCGTTAATGGCAACCCACTCCAGTGTTCTTGCCTGGAGAATCCTAGGGACGGTGGAGCCTGATGGGCTGCCGTCTATGGGGTCGCAGAGTTGGACACGACTGAAGCGACTTAGCAGCAGCAGCAGCAGCAGCCCCTGTTATTTATAGATGCCTTTAGTGAGGAAGCCAGTTGTAACGCTGGTAGCTTCTTCACAGCTTTAGAGTTTATTGTTACCAAATAAAAGTTAGTTGACATGAAAGTCTTATACACATTGTTGTCCTTCTTGTGATTCAACTAAAGTGTACCTTTTCAAGAATGAAATTACGGTTAATAGTTTTTTGTTGATGTGGGGTTTTTAAATATCGTTTATGTTTAAATAGAAGATATTAACAAAAAGACTTAAAATCTGATTTTTGATTCTCTAATATGGGAGAACTTCCTGGGGAATACTTTAAATAAGGTCTTCACCCCTTGGTAGTTGCATTCATCAGACTAATACAATGCCAGGAAAGGAATATAGTCCTTTAGCTGATTGGCTGTGGTGAGTCACTGGATGAAGGAACTGGACTCATATTTTTGCTTTGTTTAAGTGCTTTTAAAAATGTATATTCTGAAGTTGGATGGGGTGAGGCAAGCCAAAGGAATTTCTGATAATAGAATTGGTAACAAAAAATAATAGAACTGTTAGAAAACTTTTAGTAAATAATCAATGTGAAAGTAGAAATAAGTTATATCAAAAGAGATGATAAAAATTTTTATTTTCTTACTTTCTGTGATTATTCTCTAGTTTTTTTGTATTGTCAGTTAATAATTTATACAAAATTACTTACAAATTTTGGTTTGATAGTTCTAGTCATTCTACTTGAGAAATTGCATTTCTTTAGTGTTATACTGATTTTAACTAGTGGTTATAAACATAGTAAATGTTTAGATTGTTTACTGAGGGAAGAAAAGGGGGAGTAGTAAAGTTGCTCTTCTGGTTTCTTTGATGATTTTACATGACCAGTGACCACAACTCCTGGGTGATTTTGAACTCTAGCAGGTGGTCAGTCATGTAAGGCTGCATTTCATAGTTGAGTCCCATAATTTGGAGACTCTGGTGAGGATGTCCTCCTAGTTACATTTATATATATATATATTTACCTCTGGATTTTTAAATAAAACATTTTCTGACAATGTACTTAGCTTAAACTTCCAAACTAGGAACTTAAACATGTATAAAAAGACACTATTGTGGTTTGTGTGTTTTCTCCCCCTCTATAAAAACATCTTCATTTTATATTCTTTGGTATATTTGACATATTAAACTGTACACGAAATTAAAGTAAGTTTAATTTTTTAAAATTATGAATCAGAAAATAATACATAAAATAAAATTAAGCGAAAGTTGAATATTATGTGTCATGCACTGTGCTGGAAACTAGGATACAAAAACAAATAGGCTTTACTTCTCTCTCTCTAACGGCTCAGAGTTTATTAGGAGGGGAGTAAAAGTAAGGAACACGTTGACTGCTCTGATAGTGGAGTTCATAATTTTTCATTCCCTCGTTTCATTCCTACAACTATTTAATTGTTTAACATGTCTTTATTTTATGTCCACTATAAAGAGACCACTGTAAGCTGACTCTTTTTTAGGCTTGGCATTGTAATGGCAAACCAAATATCTAAGATAACTCCTAAAGGAGAACTCACTCTGTATGGAAGCTGCCCAGACACAGGGATCATTGTCATTGTTTTCACTGTTGTATCCCAAGGTTTGTAAGAGTGCTTAGACACCAGCTAGGTGTTCATAAATATTTATTGGAAGAAAGAAAACAGATGACCCAAACCTGAGCTCAGGTTCTTCTTCCCCAGTTGTTTAGGAATCCTTGAACTGGATTTTGGAGAATAATTGTTTCCTAAGAGAAAAATGACTAGAACATCCTGTGCAGAGGGCTTAGGCCCTTGGTGGTAAAGATAATATTGAGGCTTAATACAATATTCACTAATATTTCAAAGTAGGTCAGAATGAAACTATTGTATGTTTATGAACTTTCCAGAAGTTGTAGCTATCACTGTATGCTGAGACTATTAAAAGCATCTGTTTGTAGCATATATTATTCTTATTAGACATAGTTATAAGGGATTTTTCTTTTAAAGTTCAGTATTAAACTGATAGTATTTTATAACTTTTAAATTGCTATGTATTAATAGCACTTGTGAATTATTAATCAATGCTGGATAATTTGCAAGTTTTTAAGTGGGAGAGATCGATTTCTTTCTAATAAGGAATTTAATGTTCAAATATTTTGAAAGACTTATAATGCATACTTTCTCCTTAAAATATTGAAAGCCTTTTCTGGAGTAGTCATATTTGAACCTAGAAGCTGATAGCATCTGACAGTATATTTTTACCTTTTGAGTGTCCACAGTGTCCAGAATTTTGTTATTTTAGCAAATCACAAAAAATTTTTTTCTTGCTGTTTATGTAATTGGAGTTAATTATGCATTATTTTTTTATCATATATTTATTAGGAATGTTTGTGTATTCCTATGTAAATCTTACTATTTTGTGTAAACATTCATCTTAAAAATTCCTTGTTCAAAGTACCTCATAATTTAAAATATATCCAAAATAAAAACAATTGGAAACCAGAACAACACAACAAGTTAAGTCATATGGCTTATATATAGGGAGTTGACTATTTTGTGGTTGAGTGAGTGAAAGTTGCTCAGTCATGTCTGACTCTGCTACCCATTGAACTGTAGCTCACCAGGCTCATCTATCCATGGGATTTCCCATCAAAGAATACTGGAGTGGAGGAAATCTTCCCCACCCAGGAATTGAACCCAGGTCTCCTGAATTGCAGGGAGATTCTTTACTCAGCCACCTGGGAAGCCACCTGGGAAGCCCAGTTTTGTGATTTCATGATTTTAAATATTTTGAACACTTTGTTTTACAAGAAATTTAAATATTTTTAAGGATTAGTGTTTCATGCTAACTAAGTTTATTAACACACAATTTGCAACATTTACAAGGGATTCCGAAAATGACATTGCATTACTTTATCTTCTCTGTTCTTGGCATGAACACAAGTTCAGAGGTGAAAGTAGTTTTTGTTATTGTTTTAAATTCTACATAAATCATGGTTTAGACTCTTCACATAATATAACAGGTTAAAGAACTATATCTTAATGAACACAAGAATTAGTTATGTTAGGGTTTGATTGATAAAAGTTATTTGTTAAATTGAATTAATAGAGTAAAACAATAGAGTGACATTATGCAAACTTACATGGAATGAGTTTTTAACATACTGCCTTTAGTATACAAAGATTCAGTTCAGTTCAGTTTAGTCATTTAGTCGTGTCTGACTCTTTGTGACCCCATGGACTTCAGCATGCCAGACTTCCCTGTCCGTCACCAACTCCGGAAGCCTGCTCAGACTCATGGCCATTGAGTTGGTGATGCCATCCAACCTTCTCATTCTCTGTCATTCCATTCTCCTCCTGCCTTCAACTTTCCCAGCATCAGGGTCTTTTCTAGCGATTCAGTTCTCCACATCAGGGGCCGAAATTATCGGAGCTTCAGCTTCAGCATCAGTCCTTCCAGTGAATATCCAGGACTGATTCCTTTAGGATTGACTGATTGGATCTCCTTGCTATCCTTGGAATCTCGAGTCTTCTCCAGCACCAGAGTTCAAAAGCATCAATTCTTCGGTGCTCAGCTTTCTTTATAGTCCAGATCTCAGATGCATACATGACTACTGGAAAAACCATAGCTTTGACTAGACAGACCTTTGTCAGTGAAAGAATGTCTCTGCTTTTTAATAAGCTGTCTAGGCTGGTCAAAGCTTTTCTTCCCAAGAGCAAGTGTCTTTTAATTTCATGGCTGCTGTCACCCTCTGCAGTGATTTTGGAGCCGAAAAAGATAAAGTCTGTCACTCTTTCCATTGTTTCCCCATCTATTTGCCATGAAGTGATGGGACCAGATGCCGTGATGTTAGTTTTCTGAATGTTGAATTTTAAGCCAACTTTTTCACTCTCCTCTTTCGCTTTCATCAAAAGGCTTTTTAGTTCCTCTTCACTTTCTGCCATAAGGGTGGTGTCATCTGCATATCTGAGGTTATTGATATTTCTCCTGGCAATCTTGATTCAAGCTTGTGCTTCATCCAGCCTGGCATTTGGCATGATGTACTCTGCATATAAGTAAACAAACAGGGTGACAATATACAGTCTTGACATACTCCTTTCCTGATTGGGAACAAGTCTGTTGTTCCATGTCCAGTTCTAACTGTTGCTTCTGACCTGCACACAAATTTCTCAAGAAGCAAGTCAGATGGTCTGGTATTCCCATCTCTTTAAGAATTTTCTGCAGTTTTTTGTGATCCACACAAAGGCTCTGGCATAGTCAATAAAGCAGAAGTAGAATTTTTCCGGGACTATCTTGTTTTCTCAGTGATCCAATGGATGTTGGCAGTTTGAAAAATTTTCATACAAAGGCAGGTTTTATTACAAATCCTTGATTTTTAGAATTTACTCATATTAATCTCATTAATATGCAGTGATAAACGAAAAAGTTGAGCAAAGTGAAGTAATTTACCTTGTAGGTTTACATTCAACATTCTTTTCTCATCAAATTAAAATGAAATGGAAATAAGTTTTCTGGAAGCTTTTAAACTAGAGTTTAGCCTGGTAGAAATCATGCACCCTTTTCATCAAGTATTTTTCTTATTTCCATTTTAGGAATGAAACTCATTAACATATATAAACAGAATAATCAAGGATTTCATATGGCAATACTGGTAATAGACTGTGGTCCGCGTTAATTTCTGTAGGGCTTGAAGTCACAGCCTCAGTCCCATAGAGGACCCTGATAATTAAATAAGTGGTGCTTACAGGGAATGATCGAAGGTGGGCGGAGAAGGGGACAACAGAGGATAAGATAGTTGGATGGCATCACCAACTCAATGGACATGAGTTTGGATAAACTCTGGGAGTTGGTGATGGACAGGGAGTCCTGGCGTGCTGCAGTCCATGGGGTGACAAAGAGTCAGAACTGAACGGGGGACCTTAGCTGCCATTAGAAGTAGCATCCATAACAGGGTTTAGTTCAAAGTAAAACCAGCAAAATTGAAGTTTTGGTTTTATAGCTTAATAAGAAGTCTTTTGAAGAACTGTATGATTTTACAGAACTGTCCAAAGACCAGACTGATGGAGACAATATTAGAAAAGCAAAATGTTCCTAATCAAAAGCTTGAAGTCCAAGCTTATCACAACATACTATTTTTTGTCAGGGTAACATATTTTTTGTGCAAAAATGCTCATAAATGATGTGAAATCCAGTGTTAGAATTCCAATTCTGGTCTTACAAATTCCCATCTCATAGCAGTGCATCTGTTTATTAGGAGTTAGCCCAGAATGTAACTCCTAAGTCACTGCACCTGTTGCCAGGAGGTATTTATTCCAGTCACTGGCCTAAAACACAGAGAGTTATTGCTTGAAATTTTATAGCTTGGGAGAGGGGAAACCATCTTTTCAAAATCATTTGTTTATAGTAGAGAAAATGGAGCAAAACAGTTTATTTTACTCCAAGTACCACTACTTGCCACTGTTCACATTTGCGCAGCACAGAGAGCAATATTGATTTTTTGTTCACAGGGCCTCCCATAAGTTTTTTCTTCAATTGTCAGAATTGTAAGATGGATTGGATTATATTTTGTTTGTTGGGATGCTTACTTTTTTCTTTGTTGAAATAGAAATAGATTGAAATGCAGCTTAGAGTAAATGCCATAGTGTGATTAAAGAGCTTTAATTTGGATGTTTCCTTATGCTGTTGATGTTGAGTAAGCAAATTCGTTGACTCCTTGACCATCAGAGAGCTATTTCCTTTGTTGCCCTTCTTGCACCAGGACTAGAGGCACTCGGCACATCCTAACTAGGTTCTTTCCAACGGTGGGCCCCAAGCCTGCTGCTAACTGCCATTATCATTTGGACGCTCTTTAAAGTTACACTGAAGTACATGAATTTGGGAGCTGAAGTACTGGGGTTTCAAACCTTGATTTCATTCTAACTGATGTATGATTTTGGAAAACATGATTTTTCGGTGCCACAATTTCCCCCTTTGTAAAATAGTAATAATAATACCTATCTTGTTTGGTTGTTTTGAGGATTTGTAGTCAGTAAATATTTGTAAAGTCCTTAAAGGGACTTCTAGTGATGATGGGATGAAGAGAGTAGCAGTTTCTCTTCCTGCAAACAAGTATAAAACTGAACAAAATTGTCAACGACCGCATTTTAGGGCTTTAGAAATTAACCAGAGCCAAATAAGAAATCAGGAAGGATTTCTTTATGAAAAGCTGATGGAACTTGCGATACATACCACTGAGGTTTAAAGCCTTCTAGCCTTCCACCCCTTCCCCCTTTCACCGCCTGCCACATTCTTTGGCTACCTCATTGTTAGTTTCATCAGAGCAAGGTGGTTCTTGAAAACCTATGACTGAACTGCCTGGAAGAGTTGGCTTGATTTAGAATAGAGGGTGGAAACCCATGCCTAGGAGTAAAAGTAGTAAGCACTGTGGAAAACAGATAGGGAAACCCCGTAGCTCTGCTAACCTGAGGTTGGGGTCCCCGTTGGGGAAACTGAGGGTTAGTCTGAAGCATAACCAGGAAACCTTGGAAATGAAAGAGCCAAACATTTCCTGTGCATTCTTGACTGACTGGAAAGCTATACACATAGCAGAGGAGATGTGAGGGGATGTTGCAGAAAGGAAAGAACCAAGGCTGACTTGAAAAACGCTTGAACTTTGAACACTCTCCCTAACACACAGGTCAATCATCAGAGGGTGGCGACCTTATTATGGGTTCATCGATTATGTGTGGAAGTCTTTGCTCAGTCATTGGCCGATCACTAACTATGCAGGGATAGGTGTAATCCATAGGAACTCAGGCTAGAAAATAAAAATAAGTTAAAATACCAATGACAACAATAACAGCAATGAACATAGACACAGCACCTTCTAGCTACAGGGGGAGTGTGTATGCATGGGATCTCAGTCACTTCAGTCATGTCCAGCTCTTTGCCACTTTATGGACTATAGCCCACCATGGGATTCTCCAGGCAAGAAAACTGTAGTGAGTTGCCATGCCCTCCTCCAGAGTATCTTCCAGCCCGGAGCTTGAAGGGGATCGAATCTGTGTTTCCTGCACTGGCAGGCGGGTCTTTACTGCTGAGTCACTGGGAAGACAGGAGAAGACAGCAGATTAAATTCTATCAGAACGCTAAAAGGAAAATAGCATTAACAACATCAGTTCTCAGGGGAAAGAAGTTTAGAGTTGCTAACAGTATATTATTTAAAATGTTTAGTTTTCAAAAAACCCAACAAAATTTACAAGACAGGAGAAACAGGGAAGTTGACCCATACTGCGGAGAAAAAGCATTCAATAGTAACTACTACCTCTGATGTGGGTCCACACCTTAGATTTAGAAGATAAACATTTCATAGTGGCTATTATGAATATTTTCATAGATCAAAGGAAAACTATATTAGAGAATTAAGAGGAATATGATGATGACCTAACAAATATGTAAGAAAGAAAACCTAGTTTTAAAAAGCCTTAGAGAAATTCTTAGCACATCTTAGTTATTATATCAGTGTGTTGCAAATAAATACATTTTCACCAAATACAGATATCCTGTCTTCATCTGAACGCAGAGATTCTGATTCAGTAAGACTGGATTAGGGCTTGAAGATCTGTCCTTAAATAAAAAATACTTTCCAGATGACTCTGATGTAAATTCATATTTGTAAGTCAGTCATATACTCCTAGCCAGTTACTTTAAAAATTGTTCTGAAAAATGCTCAATATAATAGCATTGAAATATGTATACTATCATGTAAGAAATGAATTGCCAGTCTATGTTCAATGCAAAAAAAAAAAAAAAAGTAAAAGAAAGTATTAGTGGCTCAGTCATGTCCAGCTCTTTGCAACTCCATGGACTGTAGCCTGCCAGGCTCCTCTGTCTATGGAATTCTGCAAGAATACTGGAGTAGGTAGCCATTCTCATCTCCAAGGGGACCTTACCAGTCTTGTGCATTGCAAGCAGATAGATTCTTTACCATCTGAGGCACCAGGGAGGCTCCAAAACAACTCTGAACTCAAAAGGAAGAAGGTGCAATTAAGATAAGGTGGTTAAAACTCTGGTGATTTCTTCTTTTGATGCATTAAGTGTTTAGAGAGTAAAAGTCACTCAGTCATGTGCGATTCTTTGCAACCCCATGGACTATACAGTCCATGTAATTCTCTAGGCCAGAATACTGGAGTGGGTAGCCTTTCCCTTCTCCGAGGGATTTTCCCAACTCAGGGATTGAACCCAGGCCTCCCACATTGCAGGCGGATTCTTTACCAGCTGAGCCACAAGGGAAGCCCAAGAATACTGGAGTGGGTAGCCTGTTCCTTCTCCAGGAGATCTTCCTGGCCTAGGAATTGAACCAGGTCTCCTGCATTGCCGGCAGATTCTTTACCAACTAAGCTATGAGGGAAGTGCCCCACTAAGTCATTAATGTGATATAAATAGCAATGTATATACATGTTTTTAGTTGTAAGTTTTGTTCTGCCTTTTCACAAGCTTTACTTAGTGAAAATACTGAATTTTAAAAGTTAATGTTAATTGCAATAGTTTTATTTAAGACTTTCCAAACTTCTTTGAAGTTCTTTGCTAGTTGAAAGAGTTTTAAGTTTTAAGCCATACCCCTTGAAGTGTACGGGGAAATAGGGAGAAAAGGCCAAAGAAAGAGTAACAATTTACCTTTTTCTTAAAAAATACATGCTTTCTGCCATCCTCTGCCACCATGGTGCCTGTTAAAAAGCATGTGGTGACGCAGGAACCAGGTCTTGAAGTTTATTCTTGACTGTACCCATCTTATAGAAGATGGAAGCATGGATGCTGCCAATTTTGAGCAATTTCTTCAGGAGAGAATCAAAGTGAATGGAAAAGCTGGGAACCTTGGTGGAGGTATTATAACGATAGAAAAAAGGAAAGCAAGTTTACTGTAACTTCCCAGGTGCCGTTTGGTTCTGCATAGTTGCTAACAACAAAGTTATGAATTACATTACTTTTAGATTAATTAAGATGAAGAGGAGGAAGATGAGAATTAAAACTCAGTTATCTGGAATATTTTTATGAGTTCCTGAATAAGATTTAGGACCCCCTCCAAAAATTTATGTACGTTTTTCTTTTGATTTCATAATTGGCTATGTTTATTTTCTCTCTTCCAATAAATTTTTGATTAAAATAGTTAATCCAGAAAGATCTTTTCTTGTGGTGTGTGTGTGTTAGTTGCACATTCGTGTCCAACTCTTTGTGACTCCATGGACTGGGGCCAGCCAGACTCCTATGTCCAAGGAATTCTCCAGGCAAGAATATTGGAGTGAGTTGCCATTTACTTCTCCAGGGGGTCTTCCCAACCCAGGAATTGAACCTGTGTCTTCCCACATTGCAGGCAGATTCTTTAGCATTTGAGCTACCTTGGCTAATTCATCTTAGGAGCTTTTGAGAGTTTTCATGGCAGTACATACAATCTACATTATTTACCATCGTCCATCCTTGCTAACATTCTCATATATGTTTATGAGCAACAAATGTATTCATTAGCATGTGTATGTGATTAAAAGGTGTTTGCTTGTTTTCAGTCATAGATTGGTGAAATTTGATAGGACTTTGAAATGACTTTCATTCTTCAGAAAAAGAAATTAAAACCCAGAAAAATTAAATGACTCAACCAGGTTTACAAGGCTGACCCAGACTCTGGTTCCAGTCGTCATGTATGAATATGACAGTTGTACTATAAAGAAAGCTGAGCACCAAAGAATTGATGCTTTTGAACTGTGATGTTGGAGAAGACTCTTGACAGTCCCTTGGACTGCAAGGAGATCGAACCAGTCCATCCTAAAGGAACTCAGTCCTGAATATTCACTGGAAGGACTGATGTTGAAGCTGAAACTTTAATACTTTGGCCACCTGATGCGAAGAACTGACTCATTTGAAGACTCTGATGCTGGGAAAGATTGAAGGTGGAGGAGAAGGGACGATGGAAGATGAGAAGGTTGGACGCCATCACCGACTCAATGGACATGAGTTTGAGCAGGCTTCGGGTGCTGGTGATGGACAGGGAAGCCTGGCGTGCTGCAGTCGATGGTGTCGCCGAGTCAGATACACCTGAGTGACTGAACTGAACTGAACTCTATATATGTCTATACGTGAGCAATGTAGATTTTGCTCTCTTGATAAGTTTATGGCACACATCACTGCATTTGCATAAATATAGTTTTCATCATTATCTATATGTTGTGTGAACCGTTAAAATAATTGTTGCCTGTCAACTCACTAACATTTTTGATGAATTTCAGATGGTATGAAAAATTAAAAAATAAATCTTGTTTATATTATCGACATGGAGGCTTAAAAAGTCACAGAATTCCTTTCTGTTCATGGCTATTACTAAGAGCATGGGCTGTGGAATCTGAGAACCTCACCTGTGTTAAAATCTAACTCACAGTAAATCCTTGAAACCTTGAATGACCTCCTATTTGATGCCTTAGTTTCATACTCTGTAAATTGGTATTATTACAGTAACTACTCCATTTCTTTTATTGTTGTAATTGTTGATGATGTTGGTGAGCATAAAAAAGGGTGATCCATAAAAACATTTAGGGCAGTATCTAAAAATTGTAATTGCTATATAAATGTTAGCCATTAAATATATTTCTTCAGATTTGTTTTTTATGAATATAAATGTTTATCCATAGGAGTTAAATCAAGTTAAATAAGATAATGTTCATAGACATCTCTCTTTCCAGAAATATTAATGAACCCCAGTAGTACCTAGAAAATAATAAATTGACAGAATTTAAATATTTTTCTTGTTTTGAGGATACACATAATTTTATTGATTATAGTGTATTTTTTCTCAATGCACATTCTGTTTTCACTGCAAAAGAAAATAGATTACACAGTGTAATTTAAAAAATAGAAAGCACATTGTAATTTATATTGTTTAGACAAACACTAGTTGTTAAGTTTAGCAATTTGTTTTGACAGAATTTATTGGAATTATGTATCATGTACCAATCTAGGCACTGGAATTATAACTATCATCACAGTCTAGCAGGGAAGACATACATTAAAAATGAACATAATAACAGCACCATGTGGTAATAAGTATTTAATACTATGAATAAAAAGTGTTTAATACTATAATGTTAATAACATGTTATGTTAATACTATTTTAATAACAAGTAACTAAATAACAAGTATTTAATATTATGATGTCTTAAATCATTGTTCCCCTGTTTTTGAGAACACTTAACATTGTAGTATTAAATAAATCAACATTCACCATGAAGAATTCATTCCGTTCTATGCAGTGAAAGTATAAGTACCATTATCTTTTTTTCAGAAGACTCTGTATTGGAAATCTACATTAGTAAATTGTTTACATCTTCCTATTTTTTTCCTTTTCTTTTTCACATTTTACCTTTTTGGATGACTAATATTAAAGCTTAAAAATATTTTATCTGAACTAACAGCCAGACTTCTGCCATTTTTCAAGTATCTTTCAAAAGCAGAAGAAAATTCACTTAGAATCATGACTATAATCCTGCAAACTGTCATCAACCAAAATTAAAGCTGAACTACAGTGCTTCAGAACGAGTTCTATATTTTTGACAAATACTACAACTTATGAATTTTGACTCCATGCCAGAATAACATGTTCTTACAATAATATGTTCTCATTTGTAATATTCTCTAATAATATGATCTACAAGGAATTACAATTGCAAATCATCTCTGCTTTTAAAATATGCTCTGCTCCCAAATTTTATATGATGGTACTTGTTTGAATTTTCACACAGCATTTTTTGTCACACAAATAAGTGTCAGCTTCTGTTAGCTTCTTCATTGTGTTTAATACTATGATGTTCATTGTCTTAAATCATAAGTGTTCGCTTTCCTAAATTCTTGATCTCCCACCTGATTTTGAGCAAGACTTTAGGAAAGAGAACACTTACGATTTAAGGCAATGAACATTATAATATTAAATAAATCAATTAAAAAAATATAATAGTTTAAGATGTATTATTTATACAAGCACTACAGTATCAGCAAATGAAAGAAAGTAATAACATATGTAAACATTTGTTTATGAACTTAGGAAAAGGTAGAAAGGTTGGCCCCTTTACTGTTTTCTTGATATTGCCCTTCTTCTTTTCTGTATTCCTTGTTCGTTGATAGTGTACTTCTCTTTTAGAAATCTCATAAGACCATAAATCTTCTTGGTAAAAACCTACCAAAGTTGGTGTTTGCATCAATCCTCTGAAGACTTTTGTGCTCTAACCTGTGTCCTTTTCATGTCTCTCCATTCAACTACATTTTGTTTTCTCATTAGAACTAAGAACTCAGCCACGTTTTATTTTTATTTTTTATTTTTTAAAATTTTATTTTATTTTACTTTACAGTACTCTACTGGTTTTGGCATACATTGACATGAATCTGCCACGGGTGTACACGAACTCCCAAACATGAACCCCCCTCCCTCCTCCCACCCCCCATCATCCCTCCGGATTGCTCATTTCCTAAATGATACCGTGTGACCCAGTAATCCTTTTGCAGGATTATTTGCATCTTAGAAAGAAGATGCATGTTTATCCAGGACACTTTTAGTTTTGTTCATTTAGTGAGAGGCATTGTACAGTAGTTAAAGCAAACATATTTTTGCATTGGATTGACCTGGGCAGAACCTAGTTTTTCAACTTGGAAGTTTATGTCTTGGAACAGTTTACTTCTTAATATCANGCATACATTGACATGAATCTGCCACGGGTGTACACGAACTCCCAAACATGAACCCCCCTCCCTCCTCCCACCCCCCATCATCCCTCCGGATTGCTCATTTCCTAAATGATACCGTGTGACCCAGTAATCCTTTTGCAGGATTATTTGCATCTTAGAAAGAAGATGCATGTTTATCCAGGACACTTTTAGTTTTGTTCATTTAGTGAGAGGCATTGTACAGTAGTTAAAGCAAACATATTTTTGCATTGGATTGACCTGGGCAGAACCTAGTTTTTCAACTTGGAAGTTTATGTCTTGGAACAGTTTACTTCTTAATATCATTAAAAAATTTTTTTTCCAATAAAAAGGGATGTGAGGGAAGGCTTATGTGATGTAAAACAGTTTATAGAGATAAGAAAAAATACTAAAATCAATGCTCATCTTTTATAACAGGAATGCTGTAGATGACAACAAGTTAGAGACTGAAATAAGAAATTGGGTCAGTGTAGAGGTTTTTGATGTGGTCAGCATCCCAAAGGAAGCAACCAGCACACATAGATGCGCTGTGTCTACACACAGCGCTTCTTGGCTGTTCTTGGCTTTCTCGGCTTTTATCTTTGTTTTCTGTTCTATTATTACTTTAGAGGACCCCTGGTTGAAAATTTTGAAACCTAAAATTCTAATTTTTTATTCTATTCTAAATTGTTTTTTATCACATTCCTGAACAGTGATTACCTACATTCAGCCTGATACACCATACATAAGTTCATGTAGCACTTTCAATTAAGTGCTTTTCTGCACATATCTCATTTTTGAGTCCCATGGGTAAGAAAAGTAACATCATAGGTGTTACATAGATGTTTCACCTCCATTTTTTAAATGACAAAACTGAATCTCAGAAGTTTTGCCCCTTTGGGAATTTTCAACTTTTTGGACTAGATTGGAGCAGTGCTAGGTCCTATGAATACCCATCTGCTCAGTCCTTTTACTTATGTCTCAGTCCCTTCACTCATGTCAGTTTTCACTAAAGGCTCTACAAATTGAAACACATTAGTATTCCATAACGGGCTTCCCAGGTGGTGCTAGTGATAAAAATTCTGCCTGTTAATGCCAGAGTCACAAGAGATGCAGGTTTGATCCCTGAGTCAGGAAGATACTCTGGAGTAGGAAGTGGCAACCCACTTCGGTATTCTTGCCTGAAAAGATCCATGAGCTGAGGAGCCTGGCGGGCTACAGTCCATGGTGTTGCAGAGTCAGACATGACTGAGCAACTGAGCACAGCACACACACATAGTTCCATAAGGGTGGTACTATCACAGTGTCTTAATTATTTTAGGAGATGCTAAGACAAATGTACAATGGTGTGATCACTCACCTAGAGCCAGACATCCTGGAATGTGAAACCAAGTGGGCCTTAGGAATCATCACTATGAACAAAGCTAGTGAAGGTGATGGAATTCCAGTGGAGCTATTTCAAATCCTGAAGGATGATGCTGTGAGAGTGCTGCACTCAATATGTGAGCAAATTTGGAAAACTCAGCAGTGGCCACAGGACTGGAAAAGGTCAGTTTTNGTGGGTAACATATGACAAACCCAACACTTAAGTAGCACTGATATACTGGTATATTAAGCAGCCTCAATTATAGAGAGGCAAACAGAAGTCTTGCATGGGGGAAGGAGGTGGGGGAGCTATTCCTCAAAACTGAGGCAAGGCTCTTCAGTTGCTTTATTGTGTCTTGAAGTTCTTATTTAAGTTTTTCCATTTCTCTTGAGCAAATGTATCCTTTTCATATAAATCTCCAACTTAATCATCTCACAAGTTTTCAAAATTACAACATGAAGTTGATAATATTCTACTTGGTTAGCCTTGAAAAGAGCTGTAATTAAATTGCATATTTTCATTTCAAATATGTTTGGTCTTTTTCATTCTTGTTAATTTTGCTAGAGGTGTGTCATGTTATAAGACAATTTCATATAAATCTCCAACTTAATCATCTCACAAGTTTTCAAAATTACAACATGAAGTTGATAATATTCTACTTGGTTAGCCTTGAAAAGAGCTGTAATTAAATTGCATATTTTCATTTCAAATATGTTTGGTCTTTTTCATTCTTGTTAATTTTGCTAGAGGTGTGTCATGTTATAAGACAATAATGAACTTTAGCTTTGTTGATTTCCACTACATACTTATTTCAAAACTTTTTCTCTAAAATTTTTAAAGGCTATTCATTGCTCTGTGAAGTGGTCCCTGAGAAAAGGTAAGCTTGGGGTTAGAAGTCAATTTATCAGGCAGGTTATAAAGATGATACCTTCCCTGAGTGGGAAGTTGGACCAAAGATTTAGATACCCTCCAAATCTAAAACTCTTTGGTTTTGAGAAGTGAATTATTTAGAAAGAGTAGTAGTTGTAACTACTCCAAATTATAATTTTCTTTTTTGCAGGGCCAGGAAAAGAGACATGGAGAATGAACATATGAACACAGTGAGGGAAGTGTAGGGTGAGATGAACTGGGAGATAAGGATTGACAAATATACACTACCATGTGTAAAATAAATAGCTAGTGGGAACCTATTGTATAGCAAAAGGAGCTCAGCTAGGTGCTTTGTGATGACCTAGATAGGTGGGGCAGGAGAAGGCAATGGCACCCCACTCCAGTACTCTTGCCTGGAAAATCCCATGGACGGAGGAACCTGGTATTGGCATTTACTCATGGCATCTCAGACTCAAGAGAGCTAAAAGCAAATTAATCATCTTTTATCCCATGGCAGGTTTTTCTTCTGGTTTCGTTATTTAGATTAGTGGTGGAATTACCCTTTTTACCCAGGCTCTGAATCAGGTACTTTCGAAGGCTATTGTTTACTAGTCTTGTCAGCTCTGCTTCTCAAGAGTTTTATCCCTCTTCTCAGTTACTATCACCACCTTCTTAATTCAGATCCTCATCTCCTCCCATCCATTCTAGCCTCCGTAAGCAACAGTCATGCATAGTGATTAAGAGTAGGTAAGAATACTGCCTCTACTGCTTAATAACTGCATGGCTTGGACAAGGTACTTCAACACTCTAAGCCTCAATTTCTGCATCTATAAAGTAGGCTAATAATACCTTTTGCTATGAGTAATCAATTGGAGTATATATGTATACAAAGTGGTACCACGGGCTTCCCAGGTGGTACAATGGTAAAGAATCTACCTGCCAATGCAAGAGACACAGGAGGTACAAGTTGGATCCCTGGCTCAGGAAGATCCCCTGAAGTAGGAAATGGCAACCCACTCCAGTATTCTTGTCTGGAGAATCCCATAGACAGAGGAGCCTGGTGCGCTGCAGTCCACAGGATCACAAAGAGCTGGACATGACTAAGCAGGCATGCACAAAGTGGCACCAGCAAAGTACTCAATAACAGTAGTGATTATGACCATCTGTCCTCTCAGTTCTCCAATTCTTCTTACTCATCACTGCTGGATCTACCAACAGTGCCTCTGACCCTTTTAAAAAGCTCTCAGTGCCCACCCTCAGTATCTACCTAATACTCCCATCCTGGCATTCCAGATTTTCCATAAGGAACCTGTTCTGTCATCTGACCTCTATTCCCTTCTATTTCTCCTGTGTTCCTGTCGAATGGACCTCTTTGCCCTTTCCCATACCAATTTCCACATCACAGCCTGAGTGCATATGCTTGTATTCTGTTTTATTCCTTCCCTATCCTTCCAAGTCTAACTCAAAACAACTTTTTTCTTACGTTTGAATCTCTTTTTCTCTCCTTTTAAAGTCTCAGCATATAGTACACCTTTCTCCAGATGGCTTACTTTCTTCCTGATCCTGTAGTTGCCTCTATGTTCATCTTAACCTCTCCAGCTGGAGGAACCTCCATTCCCCTGACCTCAAGTCTCCACATTATGAGGGGGAAAACTCAGACATTTGAGCATTCATTCCTGCTTCTGCCAACAAGATTGCGAAATAACCAGTTTGAACAAGTTCTTCCCTCCATCAGTTGGCTAGATTAACGTTTGATGGACAAGGTCTTGCTCAGATAAGAGCGGAAGCTGGTAAAATAATTGTGACACTGAGAAAGGGAAAAAGATTCAATTGTTCTAGCTTAAGCAAAGTTCTGCTCACCCCATCTCATTCCCTGTTATTTTCCTGCTTCTAAGTGCTCTGTTTTAGTGATTAAGAAGGCAAAATTCCATGCAGGATGAGGGAGGTCAACTCCAATTTCTTGAATGTTTTTCAAATAAAACTTGTACTTCTAGCAACAATTGGATATAAATGTCAGTTCTCTTTAAACTCTTTTAGGACTCTCAGAAAGTTTTTTGTTTTTCCAGTGGCTGCTTCTTTCAGAATCCATGTTAGTTTCTTTAAATCTCTTAAATTTAAAATAAAACCCTTAAAATTGTAAGTGGCAATACTTTCTTCCAGGCACTGGCCACAGTCTGGAAGGTGTGGGAGGAAAACTATGCATCCTGCCAGAAAACAATGCTTTGAAAATATGAGGTTAAATTTCATTTTGAAAAGTTTTAACACAAATTCCCTTCCTCTGGGAGCCCTACCTCAATCACTTCATACTATTTTTTAAATTCAATTCAAGAATGTTTTTTAAAACTACTAAAAATTTTAAATAAAGAAATCAAGAGGATATTGCCAGCTTTAAGAATATTTTATAAATAAGTCTAGGCCATTCAAGCTTAATAGAATTATGAAAGCTTAACATGTTTGTGTGTCTGAGCATGCAATTTATAATTTTAATAGTTGCACTGAAATATAATACATAGCACTGTTGACTCTTGGTTCCATGAATGGCATTCAAACTTGTTAGGTTTGTTTGACGGACTTAACTGTCTACAAAATATTTCTTTTAGTGTTGTTTTAATATACATGTCTTGATTTATTTTTGCCTTTGCCTATGATGTTTTGAGTATATTTGTATTGCTTTCCTCTTTCTCTTTAAAAAAAATAATTTTCTTAGGAAAAAATTTCAAGCCTATATAAAAGCAGAGAAAACAAAAAAACAACAAAAAAAGCAGAGAAAACAGAATAATGAATTTCAAATATCGATCACTCAAATTTTAAAATTATCAGTATTTCCCCCTTTTGCTTCATCTATACCTTTTTCTTTTTCCTCCTTGTCTTTTGGCTGAAGTATGTTAAATCCTCAAATCACATCATTTTGTCCTTATGTATTTAAGTGTGAGTTGCAAAAATATCCGTGGTTTCTTATGTAACCACCATACCATTATCACACCTATCAAAACCCACAAGAGTTTATTGGCATTGTCTAGCACATAGTCTGAAATAAAATTTCCCTTATAGTCTTTAAAGTATTGCATTACAGTTGGTTTGCTCATATCAGAACCTAAGCAAGGTCCGTGCATTTTATTGAGCTGTTCACGGCTGGAGAAGAGTTTTAGAATTTGGTAAGGTGGGGCGAGGTGGGGGG
Organism: Oreotragus oreotragus; assembly: GCA_006410675.1. NCBI lineage: Eukaryota > Metazoa > Chordata > Mammalia > Artiodactyla > Bovidae > Oreotragus > Oreotragus oreotragus. The sequence continues at coordinate 580,896 of SJYX01003535.1, forward strand.
CAGGTGAAGCATGGGAGAGTATCGTGAGCTGGAGAAAATGCTTTTGAATCATAACCTTCAGGAGGCACAAGTAAAGGGTGAAACTATTCAGCTGTTAGATAGTACTTTAAATGTAACTCCCTGCAGAGGCTGAAATTTGAGGGAATCAAGGATTTGTTCTGTTCATGGATATGACTTCTGCAAGAGCAAATCTATATCCTCCATCCTTTCTTACTCTGGTAAACATAGAATACCCTTCCCAGACAGAAAAAATATTTAGCAACTCCCAGAGAAGGCATTTGGAGAAGGAAATGGCAACCCACTCCAGTGTTCTTGCCTGGAGAATCCCAGGGACAGGGAGCCTGATGGGCTGCTGTCTATGGGGTCGCAGAGTCGGACACGACTGAAGCGACTTAGCAGTCAGAGAGAAGGCATTGCCACAGCTTTTGCTAGCCTTCCATTACAAAATCTGTTGTTCCTATTCCTGAGACATATCATGTGTAATCTCACTCAATCTCTTTACCTACTACTCAGTTCTCAGTGAAATAGACATTGTGTTTGATAGGTCTGAACTTGCTCTGTGTTGATATTGATGGTTTCTGGGTCTGCTAACTATACTCGGATACATGTCAGCACCTCTAGTGTTAACAATTTAGTCTATAAAAGTCAATTTGAATGCAATCTTGGAGTATCGTGCAAGCCACCTGTTCATGAATATTTCACCATCTGTGGATCCTAGTGAAAAATGGTTCTAACTCAAAGGGTTCACTTAAAATATATTTCCTTTGGCTCTGAAGACAAAAGTAATTGGCAATGAACAGTGGCAGGGGCAGCTTCTGTCAATGCACAGTGGGAGTCAGGGAAGAACTCTCAACTCCCTCCTACAGTTCTTCCCAGCAGATTTCAAACACATATTTTTCATTCAACAGGGAGCCCTCCAGGCTCCTAATCACTAACCCAGTGGGATCCCAAGTTGCTGGGAATTTCATAAAGCAAAATTCCCCAGGGAGTTTCAACAGAGGTGCTCAGGAAGCCAAAACCCCATTAGCTCTTTGGCCCAATTTAAAAGCCCAGCTGCAGAAGAGCCTCCCACACCCTAGGCTCTCAGGCACTCTCGTTCAGTAGCCCCATTGTTCTTCTCAGTGTCAACTGCTGTTTATCGCAGGGTAACTCTTGAAAGGGAGAGTAGTCTAGATGAGGCAGGGGTGGGGGGAAAACACCACCACACCCATTGTCATTTTCATGCCATACATTTCTGTAGTACTCTATGGTTGCAGATTATGTTCATGAACATGGTACTCTTGATCCTCATGCTGACCCTGTAAGTTAGAGAATGTAAGAGAATCTTTTAGCTGTTTTATGTGTAAGTCAACTGAGGCTCACTGAGGTCAAGGGCAATGTCCACATCCTACAAGTGGCAGAACAAGAACCAAAGTTTTGGTCTTTGGCCTCCACTCCAGTGCCCTGTTCCCCCCATGCGGCCTCAGTCTAGGCTTGGCCCAGGCTTTGCCTGAGCTAGGGTGGACCTAGGGTGGCACAGACCAGCAACTTCTACCTCAAACGACCTAATCCTTTTACCTTAGTGCCATAACATATTTACCTTTTTCTGTGTGCACCATTGTAAGCCATTATCTTAAAGGAAAACTTAAATCTTCCCTCTTTCTACTGAACTTTACATCTGACAGCCAATTCGTGTGCCTGGCCCTGAAGAGTCAGGTTCATCAATCATAAGTAGAAAATAAAAATTACAATTTATCAGAGAATTTTTAAAATGAGCCTTTTGGAACATACACCGTGCATTGAAGTGTTACTTGAATGCTTCTTTTTGAGAACTTTATGGTCAATTGCCATGGAAAAACTTTTTGTTCCTTTCTTCTCTCTCCTCCAATGGAGTAATTAGTCTCCATCTCCTCCACCTCTGGTATATTTAGGCCAGGTTCTCTGACCTACCCTCTACTTCATGATATTTAGTTCTGAAACAAAATGAGTCAGTCCCATTGCGTGGAATAATTTCTTTGTTTATACTTCAAATTGGATTAGCTCATGTCATTACTTTCACTTGGACTATTATGAAAAATGTTTTCTCCATGGGTTTTGTTTTTATTAGATTTTTCAGTTCTGCTAACTCTTGATTTGGGTCCAAAAGCTAATTAATGGAAATATGGCCTCAGGCACAATTAAGATGTTCATTTTTTAAATTAAAATTTTTTTAATTTTTTAAATTTTTATACAATTTTGAAAGGTTACCCTGCCACTTACAGTTATTATAAGACACTGGCTATATTCCACATGCTGTGCAGTATGTGAGAGCCTGCCTTCCCCAGTAGTTTGTACCTCTCATTTCCTTACCCTGTATTGCCCCTACACCCACTGGTAACCACTAGTCTGTTCTCTATACCTATGAGTCTGCCTCTTTAAAAATTTTTTATATTTATTTTTCACTGGAGGATAATTGCTTTACAGTGTAGTATTGGTTTCTGCCATACAACAAAGTGAATCAGCCATAATTACACATATATCTCCTCCCTTCTGAGCCTCCCATCCCCCCATCCCACTCTGCCTGCTTTTTGTCTGTTTTTTTGTTTTGTTTTTGTTTGGCTGCACTGCATGGCATTCAGGATCTTTGTTCCCTGAGCAGGCATGGAACCTGCGCCTTCCACAGAAGAGTCATAGGTTGCATATGGACTAAAAGTGGAGTACGAATGGCCCCCTAAAGCAGCCAAGGTGCCAGGAAGGCGTCCACTCAATTGGTAATGAGGACATTTACATGGCTAGTCTAAGAAGGGTGTGCGCAGACACGTAGCTCACCTTGAGGTGGGAGGGGGTCCAGGTGTTTGGTAGACCTATCCTTTTTAATGCTCTTGGTACCAAAAAAAAAAGAAGTTTCTGACCCAAGCTCTAAAGAATTTGTTCTTAGTTTGTGGTTAGAGAAACAAGTACAAAGAGGTGGAGGCAGAGGAGCAAAGAGGGCAGCTGTGAGAGATCTGGAAGATGAGCTTCTACATATACATAACGTCAGGGACTTTAGAGGAGACTAGAGCACAAAGACACCGTGTTTGGAACATAGTTAGAGAACCACAGAACTGGCTGGCAAAGACCTCTCTTATCTCAGAGAGAGCTGAGCCAAGGCCATCAGAGTGATAAGGGGGGACTTTCCTAGTGGTCAGGAAAGAGGTTAGCCACGCAGTGGTTAAGAGTCCGCCTTGAAATTCAGGGGACACACGTTCCATCTCTGGCCCAGGAATATTCCACATGCCGAGGAGCAACTAAGCCTGTGCACCAGGACTACTGAGCCAGCTCCCTCGAGCCCGTCAGCGGCACCTACGGAAGCCTGCACGCTCTACAGCCCGTGCTCTGCAACGAGAAGCCCGTGTCTCACAATGAAGACCCAGTGCAGCCAAACAGTAGATAAATTAAATTTTATCAATAATAGGAGTGATCAGGTCAGCCGGTGTGGGGACAGAATCTGATGAAAGCACAGAAAAATGGTAAGCCCGGGCTCAGAGTCACAGCAAGGTCAGCCAGGACAGTAGCAGCAACCAGCACGTAAAGCACAGCAGCTAACGGTGAATAGTTCTGGACCCAGACGCACCTTGACGCGTATTTTCACACTTCCTGACTGTGTAAACCTGGCCACGTTTCCTCCTCGGTTAAGTGGGGATAATGATGTCATGCCTCCCTCAGTGGGGTGTGTAAGGACTGAGTAATATCTCAAAGGTAAAATGCTTAGCAAAATACTCAGTGAAGAGTAGTTGGTGGCAACTAGATGTTTAGATTTTTGAAGTTGTCATCTTAAGTTCTCAGAAGTCATTTTTGGGTGAATAATGGCAGGAATTATGAGAAGAACTACTTGAGTGGTCCATTTAGGGTTTGCGATTGTAAGGCAATTACCTATCTCTTGGAGGATATACTTTAAATTTTAATTTAATTGAAGATTTTAAATGGAAGTAATTGCTTTACAATGTTATGTTACTTTCTGCAGTACAACAACATGAATTAGCTATGCTGCTGCTGCTGCTGCTGCTAAGTCGCTTCAGTCGTGTCCGACTCTGTGCGACCCCAAAGACGGCACCCCATTGGGCTCCGCCATCCCTGGGGTTCTCCAGGCAAGAACACTGGAGTGAGTTGCCATTTCCATCTCCAATGCATGAAAGTGAAAAGTGAAAGTGAAGTAGCTCAGTCGTGTCTGACTCAGCGACCCCATGGACTGCAGCCTACCAGGCTCCTCCGTCCATGGGAGTTTCCAGGCAAGAGTACTGGAGTGGGGTGCCATTGCCTTCTCCGTGAGTCAGCTATCAGCTCAGTTCAGTTGCTCAGTCGTGTCCGACTCTTTGCGACTCCATGAATCGCAGCACGCCAGCTATAGGTATACTTATATTCTTTCCCTCTTGAGCCTCTCTCCTACCTCCCATTCCCACATCCCACCCCTCTAGGTCATCACGGAGTACTGTGCTATACAGCAGCCTCCCACTAGCTAGCTATTTTACACATGGCAGTGTGTATATATGCCAATGTTAGTCTCTTCATTAGTCCCACTCTTTCCTGCCCCCACCTTGTGTCCACAAGTTCCTTCTCTTTGTCTCTGTCTCTATCTTGGAGGACATTTTTGATTTGGGGTTTAGATGCTGTTGTCTTACATCATCAGGCTGTACTGTTTCTTTTCCACCCCTGAATCTATTTGCTGACACCAGTTTGAAGAAGGAGAGGGATCCTTCTGAGGAAGAGGAATTTGCAGTTCTGAAAAAGAGAGGAGGGGAGCGTGGACTAAGGACTCCTACCTAAAACCAGGGTCCACCAGTCCAATACAGATGATGTGTCTTAGAGAAGTATGTGTGTGTGTGTGTGTGCGTGTGTACTGAAAGAATCTATTACTTGGAGTCAGAGCACTCCAGTCTTCCACGTTTTACTCAGAACACCTGGAACTTAGCCTGTCACAGAAGGAACAACCTTCCCTTCCAACAAGATCAGCTGGAGCTGTTGGGAATGGGGGCACAGCAGTCCCCGCTTTGACATGACTGTGAAACACGTCAAAGAGGAAGCAGCTCTGTCCGGAATTTATCTTACTCTTCTGCCTTTAGGTCAGATTTAACATTGCTTTGAAAGAAAGGGTCATTTGACCTTTTAATTTGCCCAAAGACAAATCTAAGGGTCATTATTCAATGATATTGAATAGGACAAGAGTCTCTAACTGCAGTGATGACATATTAACAGTCCTTATTGGTTATTAAATAAAACTTGAGAAGAAATGACGGTAATTAACATTCCTGTTGCTGTGCTGGTACTGTTACTGATAAATAATTTCAATGACTGATATGCCTGCTAATTAGAATAGAGTGACTTCCAACTTTCCATTGCTTCTTTGACCCTACATGCCACATAAATGAAAAGTCAGAAGGGAATAAAAGTTGAAATCCCTATCCTGAAATAATGTTTAGAAACCTCAGGGAAGATCAAGATGTAAAAAATGAGCTTGATACTGGTCCAAGAGTCTTCCTCTTGGAAATATGTAACAATAGGTCTAGAAGTTTCTCCATTGCCCTTTAACTACTCCCAGAGTGCTGGATAAGTGATGGCCAAGAATTAAGTGGTAAAGAGAACCAGGTTGAGTCTTGCCCTTTATCACCTACGTAGTCTCACCTTAACCCTCACACCACAAACTCTTTTGAACTAGGAGGAGGAAAAAAAGTCAAGAGCAGAAATCCGTTCTCTACATCTGTGTCTCTATTCCTGCCCTGAAATAGGTTCATCAGTACCGTTCTTCAAGATTCCATATATATGCATTAATATATGATATCTGTTTTCTTTTTCTGACTTACTTCACTCTGTATACCAGGCTCTAGGTTCATCCACTTCTGTTCAACTGATTTAACTTTTTATGGCTGAGTAATATTTCATTGTACCACAGCTTTTTATCCATTCATCTGTCTATGTACATCTAGGTTGCTTCCATGTTCTGGCTACTATAAACAGTGCCATAAAGAACACTGGGGTACACGTGTCTTTTCAAATTATGGTTTTCTCAGGGTATATTCCCAGTAGTGGAATTTCTGGGTCATATGATTGATTTGTGTTGTTGTACAGCAGAAACCAACATACACTGTAAAGTAATAATCCTCCAACTAAAAAAAAAAACAAAAAACACTTGAAGTCAAGAGCATAGAAGTATGGGAGAAGACAGGCAAATAGTCTGAATCAGTGATGCTTAAAGTTTGCTGCACCATGGAGTCAGCTGGGGTGCCTTAAAAATACTAACTGCCTGAATCCTATCCCCAAAGATTCTGGTCTCAGTGATATAGGATATGGCCTGGACATCGGGACACACTGGGCTGATGGGCAATTTGGCACAGGTGTGAGGGCTAAGGTGGGGCACAGTGTACTTTCCTAGAGCCCCTGAAATCTCCCCTTGATTGTAACAAAACTGTTCCACGAGTTACTTTCAAGTTCCTTTAAGTCAGAGATTAAGCTGGGCAAACAGCAGGGACATAAGTAAATGTGCAGTCGAAAAGTGAGACAGCAGAAACTTTTCTTTAGCTTGAATAAAGCTCTTAAGAGGGAAGCAGGGGTGATAACTGGAACCCGGGAGTCCAGGTGCAGACAGGACAAGCCTTTGGAACCCGGAAGACGGGGCTATTTTCACATGCAGTGTTGATCCGAGCAAACCCAAGAATCAGACAAACTCTAGGGGCTTCCGTGGTAGCTCAGCTGGTAAAGAATCCACCTGTAATGCATGAGACCCCGGTTCGATTCCTTGGCTGGGAAGATCCGCTAGAGAAGGGAATGGCTATCCACTCCAATATTCTTGGGCTTCCCTGGTGGCTCAGCTGGTAAAGAATTTGCCCACAGTGTGGGAGACCGGGGCTTGATCCCTGGGTTGGGAAGATCCCCTGGAGAAGGGAATGGCTACCCACTCCAGTTTTCTGGCCTGGAGAATTCCATGGACTGTATAGTCTGTGGGGTCGCAAGGAGCTACTTTCACTTTCTGTTTTTCTACCTTTGTTTTCATGCCATCCCCTGGCTTTTCAGGGCTCCTCACTTAGGCTGTTAGGTTGGACTGTGCCAGGCGGCACTCGGGTTCTAGATTTTTCCTTCCAGCCTCCACCCCAAGCAAACTCAGCTCCTCTGTGACCTATGCTGACGAGCTCTGCTCTTCGATCTTGGGGAAGTCATTCATGAGATGTTAAATAACATCAGAGGTTCCTCCATAGTCTATGAGTGAAAAGTTTGTCTGTTTGGTAAGGGTATAGATTTCCATTTGCAAAATTTGGATAGGTGAGGAGAGGCTAGATGGGGTTTGAATGGATGACAATATCTTACCCAGTGATGGGCAAGTCAGTTAGCAGGGAACACTGGAAGTCTCTTCCTCAAAGAAAAAAATCTTCCTTCTAGGGGAGGGGCCGGGGAAGGCAATGGCACCCCACCCCAGTACTCTTGCCTGGAAAATCCAATGGACAGAGTAGCCTGGTGGGCTGTAGTCCATGGGGTCGCTAACAGTCAGACAGACTGAGCGACTTCACTTTCACTTTTCTCTTTCATGCATTGGAGTAGGAAATGGCAACCCACTCCAGTATCCTTGCCTGGAGAATCCCAGGGATGGCGGAACCTGGTGGGCTGCCGTCTATGGGGTCACACAGAGTCGGACACGACTGAAGTGACTTAGCAGCAGCAGCAGCAGCAGGGGAGGGGCAAGAGGTATTAATATGTGGGAAATTAATGTCCTTTCTGCTCGGTTTTGCTATGAAACTTAAATTGCTCTAGAAAATAAAGCCTGATTTAAAAAAAAAAATCTTCCTTCTTGGTAGACCATTTTGGGATTTCTTTTCATTGAGTTCTGCATTTAAAATGAATTGCTCCAGTCTATGTTCAATGCAGGATGCAGGATGCTTGGGGCTGGTGTATGGGGATGATCTGGAGGGAAGATGTCTGGTGGGAGGTGGGAGGGGGGTTCATGTTTGGGAGTTTGTGTAAAAAAATAAATTTAAAAAAAAAAACTCAAAAAATAAAAAATAAAATGAATTGCTTTACACTGGAACATAATATGCTCCACTGATTGAGATAAAAATTCTGGGAATAGAGATTTCACCTGGGTCTAAGAGAAAGGAGGAATGTTGTGTTTTGCAGTAGATTTAAGGAACTAGGTGAGGTGGGGGGTCTTCCGAAAGCAAGGCAGGGGAGAGTTGGGAAGGAGTTCTGAAACGGAGGTAGCAGCTGACAAGAGAAGATTGCCTTACATTGTGATGTTTCTCTGGGTTCTGAGGCCAGTTGGTTTATCCAGAGCTTTGGCTGAATTCCAAAGTTCACACAAACCCTTTTGTTTCGGAATCCTGAATCAAGGAGAGTCTGTCTCTACAGATCAGCACCTTTGTCATCCTTACCCCTGATCTAGGGCAAGGTAGAGAGAGTAGAAACTAACAATAAGTAGAGGAAAAAATATTTCCTGAAATTCCTTAATGATGTGCTTAGAATTATAAGAAGTTAAATCCGTGAGGGAACTGAGAAGCCCCTCATTTAATGCTTCTGTTTTATAGCTAAGGCCCAGAAGGGTTAACAGCCAACTCTAGAACCCAGGGACAGTAGTTCAAAGACTAGGCTCTGTCTAGCATTTAATGGTATGGTGCTTAGCATAGGAGAAAAATGGTTTTGCTTATGAAACAACAATACCTGAGCAGAAGGGATGTTACACAGTGGCTGTGTGGCTTTGGTTAAACCTTTTCCAATTACTCATCTTGTAGCTGAGATCTGACATTTTTGCTTCTTAATAATGCTTGCCATTAGGCATATTACAGAATTATCCATGTCACTTAGGAAGGCTTTCGCATCTCTCCTTGCTATTCTTTGGAACTTTGCATTCAGATGGGTATGTCTTTGCTTTTCTCCTTTGCCTGTCACTTCTCTTCTTTTCCCAGCTATTTGTAAGGCCTCCTCCAACAAGCATTTTGCCTTTTTTTCTTGGGGATGGTTTTGATCACTACCTCCTATACAACGTTATGAACCTCTATCCATAGTTCTTCAGGCATTCAGTCTATCAGATCTAATCCCTTGAATCTATTTGTCACCTCCACTGTATAATCAAAAGGGATTTGATTAAAGTAATGCTCAAAATTCTCCAAGCCAGGCTTCAGCAATACGTGAACCGTGAACTCCCTGATGTTCAAGCTGGTTTTAGAACAGGCAGAGGAACCAGAGATCAAATTGCCAACATCCGCTGGATCATGGAAAAAGCAAGAGAGTTCCAGAAAAACATCGATTTCTGCTTTATTGACTATGCCAAAGCCTTTGACTGTGTGGATCACAATAAACTGTGGAAAATTCTGAAAGAGATGGGAATACCAGACCACCTAACCTGTCTCTTGAGAAATCTGTATGCGGGTCAGGCAGCAACAGTTAGAACTGCACATGGAACAACAGACTGGTTCCAAATAGGAAAAGGAGTACATCAAGGCTGTATATTGTCACCCTGCTTATTTAACTTATATGCAGAGTACATCATGAGAAATGCTGGACTGGAAGAAACACAAGCTGGAATCAAGATTGCCAGGAGAAATATCAATAACCTCAGATATGCAGATGACACCACCCTTATGGCAGAAAGTGAAGAGGATCTAAAAAGCCTCTTGATGAAAGTGAAGGAGGAGAGCGAAAAAGTTGGCTTAAAGCTCAACATTCAGAAAACGAAGATCATGTCATCCAGTCCAATCACTTCATGGGAAATAGATGGGGAACAGTGGAAACAGTGTCAGACTTTATTTTTCGGGGCTCCAAAATCACTGCAGATGGTGACTGCAGCCATGAAATTAGAAGATGCTTACTCCTTGGAAGAAAAGTTATGACCAACCTGGATAGTATATTCAAAAGCAGAGACATTACTTTTTGACACCACCCTTATGGCAGAAAGCGAAGAACTAAACAGCCTCTTGATGAAAGTGAAAGAGGAGAGTGAAAAAGTTGGCTTAAAGTTCAACGTTCAGAAAACTAAGATCATGGCATCCAGTACCATCACTTCATGGCAAATACATGGGGAAACAGTGTCAGACTTTATTGTTCTGGGCTCCAAAATCACTGCAGATGGTGACGGCAGTCATGAAATTAAAATACGCTTATTTCTTGAAAGGAAAGTTATGACCATCCTAGACAGCATATTAAAAAGCAGAGACATTACTTTGTCAACAAAGGTCCATCTAGTCAAGGCTATAGTTTTTCCAGTAGTCATGTACTGATGTGAGAGTTGGACTACAAAGAAAGCTGAGCGCCGAAGAATTGATGCTTTTGAATTGCAATGTTGGAGAAGACTCTTGAGAGTCCCTTGAACTGCAAGGAGATCCAACTAGTCCATCCTAAAGGAAACCAGTCCTTGGTGTTCATTGGAAGGAATGATGTTGAAGCTGAAACTCTAATATTTTGGGCGCGTGATGCAAAGAGCTGACTCATTTGAAAAGACCCTGATGTTGGGAAAGATTGAGGGTAGGAGAAGAAGGGAATGACAGAGAATGAGATGGTTAGATGGCATCACCGACTCAATGGACATGAGTTTGGGTTAACTCCAGGAGTTGGTGATGGACAGGGAGGCCTGGTGTGCTGCAGTTCATGGGGTCGTAAAGAGTTGGACATGACTGAGTGACTGAACTGAACTGAAGACAAATGTATTGTAAGATAATCAACATAACAACAATTAATATGTCTGCATTAAGTGACATAAATACACCATTGTCCTGTGTAACACAGCTTTGATTTCATTTATAAATCTTAAGTGTTCCCTTATTAAATGTTGCATTCTGTATTTGTTAATCTTATCATTCTTTTTAAATTGATTGATCAAATGTGTTGTTTTTCTTTGGATTTACTCAAAAAAGAGCCACTTAGTTTCCGAATGTGACTAGTCTACACAGAAAATACTTTATTAAAGTAATTTAAAATTCTTTTAAAGATGAATATTCCAGGTAAAAATATATTTTAAAAATCTAGTAATAAATTGCTGATTCATAGTCAAGATCCCTGAAATTAATTAATAAATGTATGAATGGATAGTTTGAAAAACATACTTTGTTTGATACCTCTCAGATATAAATGTGACTAATATTTCTTGAAAATAATTTATTAAAATAATATACTTCATACATTAGTTCATTTTAACTTTTTTTTTCTTTTTTAAGGTTTCAGCAGAGCAGCTTTACCGTTTGGGTTAGTTCGTCGAGAATTATCCTGTGAAGGTTATTCTATAGATCTGCGATGTCCAGGCAGTGATGTTATCATGATTGAGAGCGCTAATTATGGTCGGACAGATGACAAGATTTGTGATGCTGACCCATTTCAGATGGAGAATACAGACTGCTACCTCCCAGATGCCTTCAAAATTATGACTCAAAGGTAAACCTTCATGTGTTAATATCCAATTTTAGTTACAACATTCAAATTAGTGAAAGTGTTATAATTCCATACTGGATGGATACTGTCCGTATCTCAGCCTATTCATTAAATTGAGTTAGGGTTTCCCTACTAATGTGATTTCCATTTTATATAGATTGACATATTTATACATTGACATAGATAATGACATAGACTGAATTATTATACATTTTTTATATATCGTACAATAAAAAGTAATCAATATATAGTCTTGTTTTTTAAGACTTCAAAATTTTGAAATATTTTATAATATCAAGAATGTTTCAGTGTCTCGGTCTTTGGCAGTAATTGCTTCTTATTTTTTTAATGAGTAAACTTCGTTTTTCAGCAGAAATTAGCAGAATGTACACAGAATTATCACATTCCATTTGCACACATGTGCAACTTCCTTAACCATTGACATGCCTACGTCCCTTACCACAGTGTTACATTTGTTATAATATATGAGCTCACATTGACACATCATTATCACCCAAAATCCTCCATTTGCATTAGGGTTCACTCTTGCTGTTGTACATTCTGTGGGTTTTGAAAAACTTATAATGACCCTTATCTACCACTACAATATCATACAGAACATTTTGATCTAAAAATCCTGTGTCCCGCCTACTTATTCCTCTCTCCATCAGACCCCTAGCAACCACTGATCTTACTATTTTCTTACAGTTTTGCCTCTTCTAGAATGTCATATTGGAGAAGGCAATGGCACCCCACTCCAGTACTCTTGCCTGGAAAATCCCATGGACGGAGGAGCCTGGTAGGCTGCAGTCCATGGGGTCGCAAAGAGTCGGACATGACTGAGTGACTTCACTTTCACTTTTCACTTTCATGCATTGGAGAAGGCAATGGCAACCCACTCCAGTATTCTTGCCTGGAGAATCCCAGGGATGGGGGAGCTGGTTGGCTGCCTTCTATGGGGTCACACAGAGTCAGACATGACTGAAGCGACTTAGCAGCAGCAGCAGCTGCAGCAGTAGAATGTCATATAGTTGGAATCATGCAGTATGTAACCTTTTTAGATTGGCTTCTCTCACATAGTAATATGCACTTAAGTTTCCTCCATGTGTTTTCATGGCTTAAAAGCTCATTTTTTTAAAGTGTTAAATAATATTCCATAGTCTGGATGTACTGCAGTTTATCCATTCACCACTGAAGGACTTGTTGATTGCTTCCAAGTTTTGGCAATTATGAATAAAGCTTCTGTGAACATCTGTTTAGGTTTTTGTGCAGACAAAAGTTTTCAATTCATTTGGGCAAGTACGAAGAAGCATCATTTGTTGGATCTTATGGTAGGAGTGTATTTAGTTTTGTAAGAAACTGCCAAAATGTCTTTCAGTGTCGCTTTACCATTCTTCATTCTCATTGACAGTGAATGAAGGGTGCTCCATACCTTCACCAACACTTATTGTTATTAATGTTTTGCATGCAGTGAGTGCTTCCCAGGTGGCTCAGCAGTAAAGAATACAGATGCCAATGTAGGAGACACAGGAGACATAGGTTCTATGCCTGGGTCAGGAAGATAATCTGGAGGAAGAAATGGCAAGTCACTCTTAGTATTCTTGCCTGATATTCCATGGACAGATGAGCCTAGCAGGCTGTAGTCCATGGGGTCACAAAGAGTCAGACATAGCTGAAGCCACTTAGCACACATGCATGCAATGACATATCATGTTGAACATCCCTGAATATACTTACTTGCCATTTATTTATGTTTATTAGTGAAGTGTCTGTTCTGGTACTTTCCCCTTTTTTAATTGGGTTGTTTTCTTATTGTTTAGCTTTAAGAGATTTTTTATTTTTACTTTTACTCTTTTTGGCTGTGCCGCAAGGACCACAGTTCTCCAACCAGGAATCGAATCCATGCATTTTGCTGTGGAAGCATGGAGTGCCAACCCCTGGACCGGCAGAGAATTCCCTTTAAGAGTTTTTTTATAAGTATATTTTGGATAAGATCCTTTATTACATATGTCTTTTGCAAGTATTTCCTCTCAATTGATGACTTGTATTAGTGCTCAGTTTTAAAAAAAGCAAACAAGATAAAAACAACACATTATGAAAGCTAAGAAAACTCAGTAGTGCTCATTGTCTCTCTTTCTTGATGGATAGATAGATAGATAGAAAATGGTGATAGTTTAGTCTTCAAGTCTTACCTGGCTCTTCGTGACTCCATGGACTATAGCCTGCTAAGCCCCTCTGTCCCAGGCAAGAATACGGGAGTGAGTAGCCATTTCCTTCTCCAGGGGATCTTCCTGACCCATGGATTGAACCTGGGTCTTGTATGTTGCAGGTGAATTCTATACTGACTGGGCCACCAGGAGAGCCGAGAGAGAGAGAGAGAGAGAGAGAGAGAGAGAGAGAGAGAGAGAGAGAGAGAGAGAGAGGAAGGAAGGAAGGTAGATGGAAGGAAGGAAGGAAGGAAGACAGAAAGATATTTGGGTAACACACAATTGGTTAATTTTGTGTTTTAAGATTGATGTACTGGAAAGTATTATAAACTATAAAACATGAATGGTTTTGTGAACTATAAAACATGAACTCTCTTAACTGGAGAGTTGGCTTCCTACAAGTAAATGGAATATGAAAAACTGCTGCCAATGTTTATGGACTTTCTCTGCCATAACACAGATTACCTAATTCTTGGCATCTTTTTTGTTTTGTTTTGTTAAGTTTAGTACTCGTGGCATCTTAATTAGAGTTTTCTTATATGTAAGATATTAAAAGAAGATTTAGTTATGATTGAACTAAGACAGTTGTTGCTGCTGCTAAGTTGCTTCAGTCGTGTTCGACTCTGTGTGACCGCATAGACGGCAGCCCACCAGGCTCTCACCATCCCTGGGATTCTCCAGGCCAGAACAGTGGAGTGGGTTGCCATTTTCTTCTCCAATGCATGAAAGTGAAAAGTGAAAGTGAAGTTGCTCAGTCGTGTCCAACTCTTAGTGACCCTATGGACTGCAGCCCACCAGGCTCCTTCTCCAACTAAGACAGTAATATCCAGCATTTCCTGTTATTTAGAACATAAAAGGAGAAGGTAACGGCAACCCACTCCAGTGCCCTTCCCTGGTATGTATTCTGTATGAAATTAGAGATTTTACAGCAATTTGTACCCATGTTCTTAGGGACTGGATTTTTTTCAAAATAGTTTTTCCATTATTTCCTTCGTTGCTCTTATCACATTTGGATGTTTTCATTGTGCCTACACCGATCAGATCCTAAAAATCTACTGTCCTACTTGAACGTAGACTATGGTAACCTACTCCAGTACTCTTGCCTGGAAAATCCCATGAGCGGAGGAGCCTGGTAGGCTGCAGTCCATAGGGTCACGAAGAGTTGGACACGACTGAGCGACTTAGCAGCAGCAGCATATAAGCTACAAAACTGGACAAAAGATTGTTTTCAGTGGAGGAAAAGAGTCAGGAGGAGAGAGTGAAGGCTTTGAACAGAAAGATAAAGCGTTTTCCTAGTATTTTTTCTTAAAAAATCCAAAATCAATTATGTATAACAAACTCTGTCAAACTTGTTTTCCTTCAGTTTTTATGTTCTGCTGCTGCTAAGTCACTTCAGTCGTGTCCAACTCTGTGCAACCCTGTAGATGGCAGCCCACCAGGCTCCCCCTTCCCTGGGATCCTCCAGGCAAGAATACTGGAGTGGGTTGCCATTTCCTTCTCCAATGCATGAAAGTGAAAAGTGAAAGTGAAGTCGCTCAGTCATGTCTGACTCCTAGCGACCCCATGGACTGCAGCCCACCAGGCTCCTCTGTCCATGGTATTTTTGGGATCTGATCAGTGTAGGCACAATGAAAACATCCAAATGTGATAAGAGCAATGAAGGAAATAATGGAAAAACTATTTTGAAAAAAATCCATTCCCTAAGAATATGGGTACAAATTGCTGTAAAATCTCTAATTTCATACAGAATACATATTAACATATTTTTATTGATAGCACATTATAGTTAAGTAGGTTTTTTTGTTAATGTTGATACTGATCAAGATATTTTTAATAAATAAGAGAATATGTAATACTTTTGAAAGATTTCCATCAAAATGTTTTTATGTTTAGTTTGAAAAGGGTAGTTATTAAAGAAAGGTAAAATCTTATTTCCACAAATGGCACTGGGTAAATGTTGCTGCTTCTTTTTTTTCTTTTTTTGCACAAAAGTCCTTTATAGACTTATGTTAGATTTTAACTCTAGCTTGTGAAACAAACTGCAAAACATAATTTACCTTCTTTGGAGGAATGAATTCTGTCCTCCAATAAGTTAGAAATAGAACAATTTGCACATAGTATTTCAAAAATTGGGAACCGCCTATATTAGGTGGCCATTTACATGTTGATCCTACTGTTCATGGTCGTGATATGAGATGAATATCTAAAATTTTGCCAGAGAGAAATAAGTGAGAAATGATTATGTATAATTACCTGTTTTTATTAGACTGACAGGCAAAAAGCAGTGGGAGTTAGTATAAAGAGAATCTGAAAGACCTGGCTCTGAGAAATTGTACATTGTAGGTAACTTTTGTTTATGAGTTTATACATTTAAACATTTAAATATGTGGTTGAGTATCTAGCACAACACATAAGCCTTATCCTACTTCTAGATATAAATATAATGACATGTTATGGTAAATGTACAAAATAAGATAGCAGGTAATTTTCATTGTTTTCCTATATTATGAAAGCAGGGCTACTTTTTTACAGTACACTTTTTTAAAATTTTCACTGGGCTGGGTCTTCGTTGCTGGTCGAGCTTTTTTCTCTGGTTTGGCAAGCAGGAGCTTCTCTTCAGCTGCAGTGCATGGGCCTCTAGTTTCAGTGGCTTCCCTTGTTGCAGAGAACAGGCTCTAGAGCATGGCCTCAGTAGCTGTGGCACATGGACTTACTTGCCCCATGGCCTGTGGAATCTCCCTGGAACAGAGGTCCAACCCGTGTCTCCTGCATTAGCAGGCAAATGGTTTACCACTAAGCCCCCAGGGAAACCCTGATGACACATTTTAAAGAAACTAAAATTTGTGCATATTTAAATCCTGTGAAAGCGAACTGCTGTTTCCTTGTTATGAAAATTTCTAATCAATTTATGGTGTGTTAGTGAAAATAAAGAGTTCTAACACTGCCTATAGAAGCTCTATTTTTAAATTGTTTTATTATATTAGTGGCTTTATAATTATGTAATCAACACAGTGACGATTAAAATGTTAACATTTTATTGACAAGGAATACAGTGTTAAGATGACTTAAATAATGAATTTCACAGTGGTAATTTATCAGTACTCCATTTTGTGTATGTTAGATTAAAAACCCTAAAGGAAGTCTACCATATCTGACTGTGACATAGTTTCAAATAACTGTAAGAAAAATAGGTAGACAATATTTTTGCAACTGAAATATTAAAGAATAATTATTGACTGTGTAGAATACTTGTCCCTTTTTAAAGATATTCTTTCAGTATTTGCAAATAAATAAGAGCTTTTTCACCAAATCCTAATAATTTGGCAAAAATTTTCCATTTATAATTGTCAAAAAATATGTTAATAATTTTAAAAATCAGACTTTTTTTCTTTAATGTAGAAAATTCCTTTTTGGAAAGATTTTTTTTTCTTTTGTATTTGAAACTCCCTACTTTTTGCATATAATAATAGATAACACAGAAATTTCAATGCCATTTAAATATGTTTATATTTTACTTCAAGGCTTTCTTACCTGCCTTCCTCACTGTCATCCCTTCACCAGTTAAGAGTCAACTAAATGAATACACTTGTTATTCTTTGTGGTAAAAGTATTAATAATTGTTATTTATTATCCATTTTATATTTCCTGCTTATTTAAAACTATGCAACCAATGCTTTTTTAGTAACTGATTCTGTTATCTTTTAAGTATATTGAATGGCTCATCCTGAAAAGTAAGAAATAAAACAATCCTAAATGTAAGTGTTTTAATACTCTATAAAATAATCACCATTAGAGATAATTTTTAGCACTCTTTGAAGATAATTGTTGTGAGTTCACTTAAATATGAAATAGTTTCAACACTTTGAATTCATTAAGGCAAATGGGAAAAAAAACCCTCTGAAATATTTGGTGAATAAGTAAATTAGAATTTTGCTAAAAAATAGTGTTTGTTTGCAGCACTGGGTACAATCTAATTACAGTGATGTGCTAAATTTGTTTCTAAGTTACTCTTCTGTTATTGTTTATAACTGTCTCTGTTCATTTCTGTACTCTAAGAAGTTGCCAGTTCCCATCCAGGTAGTCTGTTGCCTTAGATTATGGTTTGCAGTTGCCCTTAACATTTGTCATAGCACTCTGGTCAAGAGATCTGAAAGTGAGAAAGCATGTAAATGTTTACTGCATTAAAAAAAAATAAATAAATATTGGGTTAATGGGCATAGGTAGGTTCAATTTTTCAGAGTCTGAACTCATACTATTAGATGTACATCAGTGTAACTTTCTCACTGCAGAGAAGTTCTAAAAGTAATCTGTACTGCCCTCGAGAAGATGGTAAAAATATTCCTCAGTTTTTCCCTTTGGTGGGAAAGGTGTGTTTTGGGTAACTGATTCCAAGATAAGTCCTTTTGATTGTGTGGAAATTGAGCGAGGAAAATAAAATAGTGCCCTAGGCTTAGGAACTAGCCTGATTCTTTTTAAGATTTTAGCCAATTTTTTAAAGCCCACTTATGGATACCAACTGGATAGAACCTCTTAGAACAACTACAGTAGGTTTCTTATTAAGTAAAATTGATTATGTTTTTGGTGGTTAAACTACAAATTTAAATTCTTCCAAGATGGGAAACCTGGTGGAATATAAATAAGTAGTTAAGCGATCCATTGTTCATACAGATCTGGCACTCAAAAGTTGAGTGTTGAAAGAAAAACATACAGATGAAGCAAACATAAATGCAAGGTTGGTAGTTTTAGGTGAATAGATGCCGTTACAGGGGTTATGCAGTTGGTATGTGCAAAAGCTCTAGAGAACCCCTACATTTAAGGGGAAAAGGTAAAGGTACCATCTAGGAAACCAGAATGAGAACAGGAGGGTAATGTCTCATAGTGGAGTGAACTGAAGTCGCTGAGTCGTGTCCGACTCTTTGTGACTCCATGGACTGTCGCCTACCAGGCTCCTCAGGCGACAGTCCATGGAGTTTTTCAGGCAAGAGTACTGGACTGGGTTGCCATTTCCTTCTCTAGGGGATCTCCCTGACTCAGGGATCAAATCTAGGTCTCCTGCATTGCAGGCAGATGCTTTACCATCTGAGCCACAGGGAAGCACTAAAGTGTGAAAGTGAAGTCACTCAGTCGTGTCCGACTCTTTGTGACCCCGTGGACTGTAGCCTACAAGGCTCCTCTGTCCATGGGATTCTCCAGACAAGAGTACTGGAGTGGGGTTGCCATTTCCTTCTCCAGGGGATCTTCCCAACCCAGGGATCAAACTCGGGTCTCCTACATTGCAGGCAGATGCTTTATCCTCTGAGCCACCAGGGAAGCCAGTTTTTTTTTCTTTTTTCTTACACTAAAGTGTAAGAGAGATTCATTTTTTCCCTTATTGATGCTGAAGAATTTTATTCTACTTAGTTTAAATAAAAGAACATATTAGGATTTTCAGAATAGGAGAGTTTCAGGATGGAAATCAGCAAAGCAGCATTCAGCCTTGTGTAGACCAGAAGAATTAGGTACTACTCTACAGTCACAGACATCCAAGAAAGGAATAACACTAGATTAATGAAGTAGGAGTACAGTTCAGAGATTTTTAACTTAAGGGAAGAAAGTCTAGCTTTGTGAACATGGGAACAATTTAATAAATTAAGTAAGAGACAAAACTAATTTCAGAGCCTAGAGCTTGTCTAAAAAGTTTGGGATGATGAAAGTAAGCTTGATGAGTAGGGACCAAATTAATGTATTCCCATCCTGTACCACATTCAATAACTTATGTATCCTTGAATTTTCTTCTAAACTTTTCAATGCCCCAACCTATTATCTTTAAATATGATAATTACATTTTAACATTGCTAATACAATAGCAATTCAAGTGGTAAAGATTTCTTGTGTTCCTGAGCATTTGATAAAAGGTGTCATTTTATATATATGTGCATTACTTTTTAGTTTTCTGTTCCATGATTCTTTATGTTACAGAAGGTCATAGAATGAGGCTGAAAAAATGCACACATTGACGTTTTCACCTGTCTTCTTGCTACGAAGGAGGACACACAACGAGGGACCCTTTTTATGAAGGAAAAAACAGAGGCCATTGCTTCTATTTTAAGAGAGTTATGGAATAACTTGTTGGAACTGCTGAGAAATTTGGGACTCATCATACTGTAGTTCTCTCATTTCACACTGAAAAGTCGAATGTCATTTCAGTCAAAGCACTCATTCACATTTGTAGCACATATATTCACCTCACTTATTTTAAAAATGTCTTTGGGAAGAAATGGGCAATATGATAACCTCTTTTTACTTTGTGAACCTTAAAAAAGGTTGAATTATTCATCTCAGAGGCTGAAACCTCAAAGTATCTATATCTGGAACCTCATTAATATCTTAGTTGCTTGAAAATCGATTTTAAATAATATTTAATAATCATTTAAAAATAATTCTGTTATCTAGGTTTTGTATATATACTTCCATTATTTTCAAGTATACTAACAGATACTAACTGTGTATAAAATATTTAAAGAAAGGAGATACTTAAATGCATGCATAGATCCACACAAAACCCTCGTATGACAACTGATGAATGTTAGAAGATTCTCAGAAGTTAAGCAAGAAAATTCATTAAATTTCAGTTGCAATTCTACAAGTGTTCTTCGGCTAACTTCAGTGTACGCATGCTCTCCTTGACATAAAACCCTTTCCAATTTTATACTGATGTTTCAGTCTTCATAAAGAAACTTTATGTCAAAGGCAGAGCTATATGAAGGAGGTTTTATTTAATTCTTTGTTCCTTGATCTCTTTATAGCTATCAATAAATTTAAAACCTGTCTAAGATATTTATATCCCTTTCATATTAATTTTTAGTGGGAAAAATTAGCTAAATCTGCCTTATCTAATTCAATGTTTTATAATATTTTAGGGGTTGGCATATTTTATTTTTGTATTATTATCTATACTTGGTAGTCAGGGTACCCTTCTCTTGCTTAGTATATTTATTCAGTGCGCCTATTCATTCTCATAGGGTTTAAGCCTGCATTTCTGAGAAATTGCAGTCTTACCTTTATGCTGTTTAGCCCAAGTGTTCTTATCTATCTGTGGTGTCTGGCTTATCAACCATTTGTCCATTAAGATAAAATGTATCTGGGGAAAAATAAATAAATGCTACTAACTCATCATCTATGTGATATATTTAGGTTATTTTCTGTTGAGTGATGGATTTGCGCTAATTCTTTCTCTCTTGGCTTAGTTTGTTTTAGACAACTAACTGGAATTACAACACCTCTCTTTATCCAAGGTTTGGGAGGTTACAGTACAAACTCTTGAACCTTAGTACAATAAATAACCATTAAAGCTGTTATTGATATATCTAATTGGACACATACTTTGCATGTCACTTACTGTTGGGCATTTAAACCAAAGAACTCATTATAGAAAGGAAAGACTATCAGCAATAATAAACTTGAACCATATTAAACATTCACACTTACTGTGCAAAAAAGACTAATAAAATGGCTTAGAAGACAAATCATCTAAATATCCCTTATGACCTTGCTTATAAAATGTAGGAGAAAGGAATAATGTCACATCTAAGATTTTGCCCTACAGAGTCTTCTGTTTCTTCTTTTAAGATGAGAATTGTAAAATAATTCTTATGGACTGCAGCCCACCAGGCTCCTCCATCCATAGGATTTTCCAGGCAAGAGTACTGGAGTGGGGTGCCATGTCCTTCTCCTGGATAATGAAGACTGAGAGTAAAAGGATGAACTTCTGGTTTTACTGGTACTACTTTCCTGTAGCTCAAATGGTAAAGAATTTACCTGCGATGCAGGAGACCAGGGTTTGATCCCTGGGTTGTGAAGTTCCTCTGGGGAGGGGAATGGCAATCCACTTCAGTATTCTTGTCTGGAGAATCCCATTGACATAGAAGCCTGACAGGCTACAGTCCATGGGTTCTGAAAGAGTCAGACATGACTGAGAGACTAACACACACACACACACACACACACACACACACGGGTAATATATAGATTTTACCCTTATGTATTGTTGGTCAAGGACGCCAGAATCATTTTCTCTACGGACACTACATTACTGATCTTCAGAATTTCCTAAGGATTATTCAGTGAAATTNCACACACACACACACACACACACACACACACACACACACACACACACACACACACACACACGGGTAATATATAGATTTTACCCTTATGTATTGTTGGTCAAGGACGCCAGAATCATTTTCTCTACGGACACTACATTACTGATCTTCAGAATTTCCTAAGGATTATTCAGTGAAATTAAGAGCCTTAAATAACCATAAGAATTTGAATTTGATTTGATTTTTGGACAGATACTGCTCAGATGAAAGGTAGGGATGATAGTTATTAAAAGTAAAGACATATCTCATTTAAACTCTGGTGTTTTTATTTTTGAAACTAAAGTGGAGAGGTGAATAAATAAAAGTAAATGTGAACATCCATTTGATATAAATTCTATTTATAATAATTTTTTCATAATCTTAGTTATTCTAGCTCATTTGAAAGATTAGTTTATGGATAAAATGATAGTGATATTTCAACAGTACATGTATTGTCATATATCTTGTAGACTTTTACTCTTTTAGAGCATTCTCATACACTAAACATTGGTTTCTATTTAAAAAGTAAATTTAAACAAATTATTAATTGACCGAAACCAAGTGCAATTCAGCATTATGTTGCTAAAATGTTCTGGCCAATGAAATGTTAAGTAACTAGATGAATGCATACTAAATCTGCTTACATAAGACTTATTTTCAAATACCCATTTGAATAGTTTGTAAAAGTATGATTTCTTTTCATTGTGGATCTGATTTCTGAAGTCATACTTCTAGTATCAGTGTATAAATATGGATTATCAGTTCAGTTCAGTTCAGTCGCTCAGTCATGTCCGACTCTTTGTGACTCCATGAATCGCAGCACGCCAGGCCTCCCTGTCCATCACCAACTCCCAGAGTTCACTCAAACTCAACGTCCATTGAGGCAATGATGCCATCCAGCCATCTTATC
>SJYX01003535.1:606697-700718 GCA_006410675.1 Oreotragus oreotragus
GCCATTTCCTTCTCCAATGCATGAAAGAGAAAAGTGAAAGTGAAGTCGCTCAGTCTGTCCGACTGTTAGCGACCCCATGGACTGCAGCCTACCAGGCTCCTCCGTCCATTGGATTTTCCAGGCAAGAGTACTGGGGTGGGGTGCCATTGCCTTCCCCGACTAGCATGTGAGATGAGTGCAATTGTGCAGTAGTTTGTTTGAGCATTGTTTGGCATTGCCTTTCTTTGGGATTGGAATGAAAACTGACCTTTTCCAGTCCTGTGGCCACTGCTGAGTTGATCCATAAAAAAGAATAACATAAAAATAGTTTCGTTTGAGCAAATAAAAATTGATTTTTAATCACAGTTATAAAGAAAATACCACTCCAGTATTCTTCCCTGGAAAATCCCATGGATGCAGGAGCCTGGTGGGCTGCAGTCCATGGGGTCGCTAAGAGTCAGGCACGACTGAGCGCCTTCACTTTCACTTTTCACTTTCATGCATTGGAGAAGGAAATGGCGACCCACTCCAGTGTTCTTGCCTGGACAATCCCAGGAACGGTGGAGCCTGGTGGGCTTCCATCTATGGGGTCGCAGAGAGTCGGACACGAGTGAAGCGACTTAGCAGCAGCAGCATAAAGAAAATAAAATTTTACTTTAAAATTTCAAATAAAAAATAGCCACTGACTTTTAAAATTATGGGCTTTTTTTTCTATTTCTTCTGTTATGAAAAACTCATAGATAAGTGCTACTGAACTGTGATATATTGCATATTTTCTACCAGTATAAAAAATGAAAAATTATGATTGCAGGTTCACTTCAGAATTTGGAATTATTTATTTTATACAGTTCATATTTTTATTACCAGTTAATAAATTTATATATTCATTGAAGCTTTGGAATAGTTCCACTGTATGAAAATAATGCTGCTTATTATTTTAAACATTTTATTATGTCATAATAAGAGAACAATTTTGAGTAAAGTTGAGAATTTTCCACTTTTATAATTTCTATTTATTTTACTGAAGTTTTTAATTAAGTTAAAAAAGTTGCCTATATGTTATTTGGTAGAGAAATATTTGTAATTGATTGTTTACTATAAATCCTTGTTTTGTTTTCTTACTAGCAGTTTAACTGCTTGACTTTGCCACATCAAAAACATAGCAATTGTGAGTCATTATCATTCAATTGTTCAATTGTTTAAAAACAGCTAAACTATCCTTTATTATGGCCCCATTAATTTTCCATATGTTATATAATGAGATTGCATAACCTATACTATATTAATAGTAACAGGCAACACCAGAACAGATATTTACTTTGTATATTTCTTAAGGAAATTTACTGTGGATAGTTAGATTTCTAAAAGCATTTTACTAATATTTATGTCTTACATATTTTAGAGTCTTAAATCTTTTTTATTATTTTCTTCAGATACCTTTTTAGCAGTTTAGGATTTTTAGTGCTGTTATTTCACAATTAAGATGAAAACTAGTATCTCTCAGATGTTCTAGATAAAATCTAGTTTTTAAGGAGTACAAAGAAGTGAGCAATTCTGTAATCTTAATATTTATTTCCTCTGAACCAGTCAAGTATATGGTGTAGCTAATATGTGTTGTAGTTCTCTCAGTATTTTTTGGCATAAAGACATGGTTTTCAGAATAAAGACATGGTTTTCAACCAATAAAGACATGGTTTCAGAATGCCCCTTGGCCTTGAAGAGAATGTCTGAAATGAGCGTCCCTCTATATAAGTTGTTGATTTCAAGACACCTTTCTGTTTTTTCAGACTTCTTAATGAAGTCACCTGTAATTTGTGAAAATAGTACTGTTTCTAAAGGTAGATTTTCCATCAATCTCAATGAATCTTAAATGTCAGAGTGCTTTACTTTCACAGGCCTCTTCCACGACATTCTCAGAGTCCCAAGCAACATGCTCACAAGGTCATGTTTTTGATAATTTTGCTGAAGTATGGTACTTAAACACAGTCTTTTAAGGTTTTGGTTTCATTCTCTGACTTCTCTGTTGTAATTCCTCTCGTTTATGGTTGCCTAGGGGGATCCTGTTAAGTGTAGGTTCCATTGGTGATAAATTCAGCTGAGTTTAATGGGGTTATTTTTATGTTGTTTTCTGGACACTCGTGTGCTCATGCTCAGTTGCTCAGTCATGTCTGACTCTTCATGACCCCATGGACCGTAGCCTGCCAGGCTCCTCTGTCCATGGGATTTTATAGGCAAGAATACTGGAGTTGGTTGCAATTTCCATCTCTAGGTATCTTCCCAACCCTTGTGTACAGTTTAGTTTTTGCTAGCTATTCTGGTGAAGAACTGGCCTCTACAAATACTCCTATTACTCATTATACTGTCCACTGATTGTGACATAAATGTGAAAGGTTGGATCAGTTCAGTTCAGTTCATTCACTCAGTCGTGTCCGACTCTTTGTGACCCCATGGATTGCAGCACGCCAGGCTTCCCTGTCCGTCACCAACACCCAGAGCCTACTCAAAGTCATGTCCATCGCGCTGGTGATGCCACCCAACCGTCTCATCCTTTGTCATCCCCTTCTCCTGCCTTCAGTCTTTCGCAGCATCAGAGTCTTTTCCAGTGAGTCAGTTCTTTGCATCAGGTGGTGAAAGTATTGAAGTTTCACCTTCAGCATCAGTCCTTCCAAAGAATATTTTCTTTAGGATTGACTGGCTGGATCTCATTGCAGTCCAAAGGACTCTCAAGTGTCTTCTCCAACACCACAGTTTAAAAGTTCTTTGGCTCTCATCTGTCTATATAGTCCAGCTCTCACATCCATACATGACTACTGGAAAAACCATAGCTTTGACTAGATGGACCTTTGTCGGTAAAGTAATATCTTTTCTTCCAGGGAGCAAGCATCTTAATTTCATGGCTGCAGTCACCATCTGCAGTGATTTTGGAGCCCCAAAAGATAAAGTCTGTCACTGTTTCCATTGTTTGCCCATCTGTTTGTCATGAAGTGATAGAACCAGATGCCATGATCTTAGTTTTCTGATTGTTGAGTTTTAAGTCAAGTTTTTCACTCTCCCCTTTCACTTTCATCAAGAGGCTCTTTGGTTCTTCTTTGCCAAAGGTGGAAGGTCAGATATCATATTACAATTTGAGTGTGTCCTATGGGACCTGTAATATATGTCAGATGTGTTCTTGCCTGGAGAATCCCAGGGACGGGGGAGCCTGGCAGGCTGCCGTCTATGGGGTCGCACAGAGTCGGACACGACTGAAATGACTTAGCAGCAGCAGAGGAATAATGTTCAAAATGTATGGAATCGAAAGCTAGACTGTAAAATTCTTTTATTCATTAAATGTGTAAAACGGCAAGCGGAAGATTTGGTTCTTATTGATAACTAATCAAAACTGAAGTTCTTTCCTGTATATTCTTGGTGGATTATATACAGAACATAGAGAACAGATCAAACGTAGTATGTACAATTATAAATGCACCATACTGTTCTTGTTTAATGAGTATCATATAAAACAAAATCTATTAGAATACCTGTTTTTGTGGAGCACAGAGTATAGCATTTCAATGAATATGAGCACATTTAGGTGTTTACTTAACGTGTCCAAACCATTAATAATGAAAAATAAATTTTGATCAGCAGTTTAGGTGGAAAAGCAAAATTATAGAAAGTAATACTACCAAATTGTGAAGAGACATTCTTGAGATATTTGGTGAAAAAATATTAAGGAAAGTATTATAAATGAATGGAAAACAAATTATTAAAATGTTATTTTAGTTTTCTGTGGTTTGTTACTGTGATACTTGTAGGGTTTAAAAAATTACTGATGTTTGTTGTGCTTTCCCTTTTTTTTAAAAATAATTATTCACTTTTGGTACTGTATTTTCTACTTGGTGTAATTTTTTTCTTAAAGTGGTCACCCTATTTTATAAGTTGTAGACCTGATATATAAACAAGAATCCACTCATACTGTTTTATTTATAATGTGTTACTAGAAATTGGCACACTTTTCCACTATACAGTCTTAGGTTAATGTGTGCATTTCAGGATATTTCTTTCTTTTTAATTGTATTTTATTTAGTCTCCTTTATATTCCAAATACTTAGGATTTGAAAGAAGAAATTGAAATGTTACAATTTTAACAAATATAATTAAGTAGATAACAAAATATTTATTCATTCAACAAAAGGGCCGAAATAGGAAAACATTAACATTTTTACATTTTTTGTTAAATACTTGGTTTGAAGCATTTCTATTATATAAACTAAGGGAGTTTTAAGCTATATGAGGTTTAAACAAGCACTCAAGAAAGTATACTAACGGGCTTTGTTTTTATATTTTCTTTCCACTGTCCCAGTCTCCCAGGTTTGGAAATTTCCTTCACCCCTACTTTTGACTCCTATTAAAACCTTTATGTAACAGCAAACATTATTTTAAAATTATGATGATTTCCTAGTAATCATTAAATGATTAATAATGATTTCAGTGGATTTCTATAATATCATCAAAAATCTTTTTATAAATCAAAGGTTTGTTTTTAGTTTCACTGTCAGAATTTTTCAAAACAATACAGCAAGAGGATGGAAGAGAATGAATTCTAAATTTTCTATCACATTTTAAAATTTTCTCATTGATTCCACACATTAAATTATCTTACAACACAGTCCTAAGATGTTATCATTGTTAATTAATGGAATTCTGTGTATATAATCTGAAAGACTGTTTATAAGTAACTTTTAAAGTCTAGCTGCAAGTTATTGTGTGGGTGAGTCTATACCTTTTAAAACTGTATATAATCAGGTATGTTGGGTCGAGATATAGATTATGGTCGTTGCAAATATATTATCTGATGCGTTGGTTTAGAACCTTTATATGTGCATTTCTGTTTCTTTCAACCCTTGACAAGTAGACCTTTATTAAGCTGTGATGATTACTGAATATGAAATGTAACCAAGATTATTTTTATTCAAATATAATTTAAATATTCATCAAAGAGAAGTTATGCTTGAGACTGACAGAGACTATTAACATCAAAAAATATAATTAACTGCATTGGGTATCATGAAGCAGAGTTAGCCAAATAGCCAAGAGGTCTAATTGCTCTAGACTTTGAGAAGCAATGGTTTTATTTTATGCTGTAGCTGTGGAATTAATAGTAATGTGGTTTCCTATGTGGGCCAATTAAAAACTGCCTATTAAGGTTCATTGCTCCATAGGAAACCCATTGAATATCGCTTAGTAAACAGGATTGACATATCAGTGTGTACAAGAAGATAAAATACAATAAAAACCATGAAAATGAGAAGTGGTAGTAAAAGAACCGTTTTGCAAACAGTCCATTAAACTCTTTATAATTATAGGATCGCAGTGGATATTATGGTATGCCCTCCAGATTCCCGCTTCAGACCAGGCCATTTTCCCCTTCAGCTGCCAAGGGAGTTGCCTGCGGAGGGGCTCAAAGTGAGTCCCTGCCCAGGAACTGCCATGGGCTAAAAGGATCATAAATCCTTCTCCCTGGAGGAAGTCCACTGAATGCCAGAGTGCCAAAGGTTGGCCTCCTGATTTCTGAAGAGCTCTCCCAACCTCAGAGCTCCCACCCCCAAGGAATTTGCTACGCCTTTATTTGCAGCCAAACTATACTTCTCAGACTACCTAATCCTGCTTCACTTAAGGCTTCACTGATAGTTCTAAGGGCGTTATAAGCATCTCAAAGACTGTGGCTCAAATTCTGCTTCCCGTGTTACCCATCCTGAGAAAGGTAGTAATAGTAATTATAAAGACAAGTCCTATCAGTGGTATTGGTTACAGGTATTACAGAAGTCTGACAATTAAAAACTAAAACAGTTTAAAGCACATTTAAAAAATGCCCAATTCAGGTCTAAAACATGGCATTTTACATTCTAAAGTTTATCTTTTGTCTTCTTATCCTTTTTCTTTAATAAAGGTAATGTTCTGACCTGTGTGATGCTGTTCTACCTTTTAATTGAATACAAAAGGAAAGCATTACTGATTAAACCCAGAAGACTTTTTTCTTGTCCAGGATGTAGAGATGTAAAAGTAGGCAGACATTCTAATGGCATCTTGACATTAATGAAGGTGCTAAAATGGAAGAGCTAAAGGGTCAAAGATAAGAGCAGTAACAAGATCTTCCAGTGTTTCTTTTTCATAATAATGACATCAAGTATATTTAATAAACTGTTATTTCTAACAAAATATGTAATGTTATGTGTGAGTGTACTACTTTAAGTGTTATGCTACTTTTTGTAAATAAAAATAATTCTAAAACTCTGGCTATAAAATGTGTAACTTCAGATACAGATTAACAGATAATCTTGTATTTAGCTGTATTTTTTGTAAGACATTAAAATCTTAAAATAGCAGTAGATTTTAATGTGTACAATGTAATTAGGTAGACATTATATCATTAATCTGCAGTAATAAAGGTGTTTTCCTGGTCATTCATTATTGAATATGCTTACCCTGTTTATATCTGTGGCCTAAGAAGGCATGTTAGCTTTCAGAAGAGCAGTGTTGCTGTTTCATAGCACACAGCCCTGTACTCCCAAAGCCTCTACATGATGTTAGTGATATTTAAAACTCTTGAGTCTAACATTTTATAGGTCATGATGAACTGAGCTTTCACGATGAACTGAGCTTAGTTACTGATATGAAGCTAATTTAGGCTAGGAATGTTACCTGGAATGGAAGCCTTCTGCCTTCAACTGTTAGAAACTTACGCAAACCACGTAAATCAGAGTTTTACATGGTTATAGAACTATGCTTCGCTTCTGAAAATTATCTTTCATTCATTAATTTATGCTTCCAAATAATTACTGAGTTGTGTGGTGGGCAAACTAATGTGTCAAACACCCTAAGATATTTGGGAACAATTGGTAAAAATATATACTTTTAAGTGTACACACTGGTGTTTATGAAGTCAGTACATTTTAGAATAAAGCACAGTGCTACCCATGTGGTTCAAAGATGCTTAAATCAGATGCCCCCCCTTCCAAGATATTATAATCTGTAAAGAAGATAAGATACATACAGAAATAACTCTGATACCACATCTCTCAGATAACACAGGAGATTTCTAAAAACTCATAAAGGAAAGTGGCGTGCAATGTGGTGAGGTAGGAAAATGTTGAAGGAGGACTGAGTAGGTCTATTAAAGGAGTTACGAAATTTCTGTCCTCACTTTTCTA
Source organism: Oreotragus oreotragus (assembly GCA_006410675.1). Lineage (NCBI taxonomy): Eukaryota > Metazoa > Chordata > Mammalia > Artiodactyla > Bovidae > Oreotragus > Oreotragus oreotragus. The sequence goes on from SJYX01003535.1 coordinate 613,867, forward strand.
AACTTTCTAGACCACACCGCATCTTATTGTTCTCCTTCCTTTGAGGTATTCTGAATTCTCTTCTTGCACTTAGACTACAGAGGAAAGGATTTTTCAAAGGTTGGGTTCTTTATATATTTCTCAAAATTAAATAATTACATAAAATATTATATTTAAAATTTTAAACTCTCTAATATAGAAAATAGCACCTTCATATTGACTCTGAGAACAACAAAGTTTCACTTACAGAGAATGGTAAAACATAACTTCATATCCATATGTTTATTTTCTGCTGCTTAGATATTGTTTGGATGTGGTATAATATAACTGTGCTTTCAAAATTGTAGGTAATTCTGTAACTAGGGTATAGCAGCAGATAATGTCCTGTATCACTGTTTCTAGTACCAGAACCACCAATGGATATAAAATTTCTGTTTCTTCCATCTATCCTTTCTTCCTTTCTATCAGTTTAGGTATCTATCATTCATATATCTGATTTTAGATAATTTTTTGCCTTTGTGACTGAGATGTAGCAGAGGGCACTTGCCTTGATCTGTGCTTTTTTAAAAAACGAGCACTTTTGGTAATACACTGTAGACTGAATGCTTATGGGTAGGTGTTCAGTTATCGAGAATGCCATCAGCAATGCCTTGTTGCTTTCTTATCAGCTACTTCCTGCTGTCAGCTTGGCACTTCTTTCAATAGAAAAGGATTTGCATCAAATGTAATGCCTTATTATATACAGCTAACATGGGGTTTTTAATTGTGCAAACACAGGAGACTCCTGCAGTGATAGTCAATTTGATAAAAGGATTAGATTATGAATATTTTGTCATGATTAAAGATTAGTTCTGATTTATCAGAACTAAGCCAGTGAAATTTGCCATATATTTATCAGTTAGGTGAGACTCCATTAATTTTGAGAGTGTATGAACCACAGAGTATCCACCTCTTTATAATTCTCTGATGAGTTTGATTATTTATATTCAGATTATGGGTATTAAGGATTGTTTTTGGCCTTCTGCACCTGCTCTACTGCTGAATATCCCATGAGTCTGCGGTTCCAGGCTTTTATTTTTATTGTTTTTCATCTCTTGTCTTACAGAATACTTAGGTAAACATCTCTACAAAATTTCTGCAGTTTTTATTAAGGTAAATGACATTAGTATGTACCAACAGGAGATTTTCAGTTGTTCCTTCAATTAGAAAACCGTCAGTAAAACATAGAGGAATGAGAATTCCAATTTAGGAAGTAGTTATTGAGTGAGCACTTTTTGCCCTAAATAGGACTAGGCATTCCAAGGAATTTAAAAGAAGCCTAACAACATCTAACTGAGGAGATAAGACTAGGGTCCTAGAAACAGCTGAAGGCATTCATGGTATGAGAACTGATACAATGAAGTGCCTAACACTCTTTGGGGGTGTTTGAAAAAGAATATAAACAAAAACATAAGGAGTTTACAGCTTAATTTTAAACATGGAAAATACTGGTGAGTTAAATAACAATTTTATGCAAAATATAGAAAGCGTCACAAAACAGAATATGAATAATTGCCAAATTAATTATATAGACAGTTACTGCCATAGGGAAAGGAGAGAAAGATCGCTTCAGGTTCGCATAAATGGGGAAGAATTGAATACTGTTTGGCCAGAATAGTTGATGTGCTAGCCTTCTCTTCCTCTTCCTTAGCAGATACTTCTTGCAAATGTGTGTTTCTTCTATGGCTTGCATTAAGGGCATCACTGTGAGCTGGAATATAGAAGTTGCTCAGAATGTTAGTGTGCTGTCCTCAGTTCAAAAAATGCTCTACCCTCAGAGAAAAGATTCTTCAAATGGTTCTTCCATAAGGGAAAAATAGCCCAAAAAGTGTATAGACAGTGTTTTCTGTGAGAATTCAGTTCAGATGCATCTTTTAAAATTAAAATAACATAAGGATAACAAGATTATGGTTTTTATGAGGCACGAAGTTAGACCACATAATTAATAAAAAAGATTCATGACTTGCAGAATAATTGCATAGCATTTTTTCCGAGAGTTATCCCTTTGTTGACCATTAACACTGTATATTTTCCTGTCCTCCAGCATTAATGTATCAGTTCAGTTCATATTATTAAGATACTGCTCACTTTTGCTTTTTCATCCACCTTTTACACAAAACATTTCTATATACTTGTTTATAAACTTTGTAAGTTGCATGAGGAAAATAAATTACTGTAAAATAAAAGTAATAAAAAGTGCATTTAACTGAAAAACAAATTTGATGAGGAAAGAATGTACTAAAAGTTGTGAAAGATTTCTTACTGAAAGAATTCATTTTGGGTAAAGAACAGCAGTGCTTTCTTGGCTCTTTATATATATAAAGAGCACGTACAGAATGTAGTCATTTTAATAAAAAAAAAAAAATTCCTGAGTCAGTTTTAAACACTTTAACAAAAAGATGTATTTTTTGACTTAACTTTTGCATAGATAGTACATTTTTAAAAGCCACACCACCAAAAGCCTTATGAATTTGTTTCTGTGCTTTCATTTGATTACATAGGAAGTTCTATGAACATTAGCTGCTGTGCTGTAATCAAAGTGAGGTCTGTAAAAGAAGAAATTTATTAGCTGTCAATTAGACTAGGGATGAATTTCTTTTATATGCAGAGAGTTATAATATTGAATAAATGACATCTCATGAAACATCTTAGGAGGCAGAAAAAAATATTTATGGCATAATTTTCCTGTTTGTCAAAATCACATCTAAACCAAGGCTGTTATCTTTAAGGTGAATTTAAAATAGCAGCAACAAAAATCTGGTTTACTCAATTTTGCCCTCTAAAACTCCTTTTAGTTGCGTGTTCTTTTGCATTATTTCAAACTCGAATCCTCTGAGCGGGCAATTAACAGACCAGAAAAGCCATTTGTGGAAAAGAAGAGCCATAGGGTGAAAATATTTCTGCACGGAATGATCTTTAAGAAGTAAATAATTACAAAAGGCAGAGATTTTGGATGACCAATCTAAATCTGAGGATAATTAGAAGGAATAGAGTATGAAAATCAAAATCCTTGAAATGTACAGCGATTCTCATATCATAACAAGACTAATTAAATATTTAGAAACCAAAAATCCCCTCACAATTTGAGGAAAAACAACCCATGACAAAAGGGTCTGTAACTTTGCAGATAATTAGCAAGGGTTATAGAAAGGAAGAACATCATAGATTGGCTCCAAGGCTCTACAAGGTCATGTCTTATTATGCTGTGTCTTTTGTATGGTCTGGTAACAAGTTTCTTGCTAATTTAATCTAACTAGGTCATCCCGTAGTGATTTCCCATTTCCCTTGTTAAAAAAATATGATAGTTTCTGCAAGGACAAACTATAGTAGGTTAACATTTTTATAAATAATTGCTCTTAATTGATACAGGTCATAATAATTTTTTTTAATTATTAAAAGCGGAGGTCTTGAAAATTTGGACTCAGAAGCAGTGTTTTTAAAGTACTTCAAATATTTATAGTTTTTATCCTCACTTAAATTATCTTGCTCTTTTAATTAAGTAGTTAGACCTGGTGACCCTGTGAATGAACCAGTCGCAGTGGCATGCTTTGTAAATAAATATTTCTTATTTTGCTATTAAAAGCAAGTGCATTTTTGTTGAATGTGCATTTCTACAAACAAGAGATTTTGTACTGGATTAATAAGGCTCTGAGTCCAGCCTAATTTGCATTCAACTGACCCCAAGGTCCAGTAAAAACTGCAAGGAATTTCAAAGGTTCCTAAAACATAGAGAGTTGTTTTTAGAAAATCAGCATTGCCATTTCAAAAACCTTATTTTAGTAATTAATGTGGAATTTTTGAGGGGTTGTTTTTGAGTTTCTGAGATGCAAATTTAAGTATAAATATTAAAGAATGCATACTTTGTGGTTTTAATTCCTAATACAGAATGATTATGGAAGGTATCAGTTTCATGTTATCCCTGTTTTCAACACAGTAAAAAACTAGAATGACAACCTTCTGGATATAAGCCTACACAGGATTTTATATCAAGCTTTTGTTGATTTTCTGTAGGTTACCTGATACTTATTTTTTTCATTTTCTATTATTACATATTTGTTACATATGATAAACTTTTTCAAAAAGATTTATATTTAAAATTGATAGGCCAGAAAAATAGTTTGTAGTTTTGCATATAGTTATTTAAATAATAAATTGACTTTTTCTATACTTTTTTTCAAATACAGTTGCAAAGATTGAATCATAGTCACAATTTTTAAAAAATTAGGACTATATTTCAAGTTTTTGAAAATACCAGTATATAGGAAAAGGAATAGAATAAAATTATATTATTATTTTTCCAAATTATGTATCCATGCAAGTATCAGTATTCAAATATATTTTCCTAGAGATTAGGATAGCAACTTCATTTCAATAATTCAGTTTCATTTCAAAGATTTTAGAAAACTTTAGAAAGCACAATATATAATTCTTTGAGTGTAACATCCTAACATGCCTAAAGAACTAAATACTATATGATGGATAGAAATCTTCTACAATACACAAATTATTAAATAAATTATGAGAACATAGTTACGTGACAAATGGGAACATTACTTTAGAAGACCTCTTTTTTATCATATTAATTACACATCATTTAGCTTCCTAATGTTATGTTTATATAGCAATTAGTTAGGCTCACAAATCATCATTAATAAATATTTAAAGAAAGCAGGACCCACTTTCCTTAGCTGCTCAGAATGGAAGTTTAGGGTGATAAAAGAGCATTTCATTATACAGTTTTTAAAAAGGATTGATTTAACATTCAACTCAGTTTCCCTCTTTTATCTGTGAGCATCATTGTAATCTTATATTTTGGATCATAACCTTTTTATCCCCTTACTTTATTTGATTACTTTGTTTGAGAAAACTTATTTGGGAACTAAGCTATTCATGTTTTAAGGTTATCTGCTATGTGTGTAAAAAATATACTGTAAATATGGACTCAGAAAGACAGGGTCCCAGTGCCTAGAGTACTGCATTCTTTGATCATTTGGAATTGTTAATGCATGCAAAAGTTATTTGGAAGATAAAAGGTGCTTTTTCCTCCACCCTTTAAATTAGATCTGTCTCCTTAGTGTTGTATTATTGGCTTTTGTGATACAAAACTCTATCCAAATTGACAGAATTCTCTGAGAAGCAAGTACAGCTGATTGAAGCAGAATTAGATGTTTGATATTTATTTTCTAATAACTTTATTTACAAGCAGCAGTAATCAGATTAACCATTCATCATTATTCATTCAAAAGCAACTACTGAATTGTTATTATGTACCAGGCATATAATCACCTCCAATAAAAATGTATAGCTTGACAGTGACCTTTTTTCTTTATTTTCATTTTATTTTTCTGTCCTCTCTAATAACGTTTGTAAATTTTAAAAATTTGTGTGCTTGAAGATAATAAAATTTACTTATTGACATATGATAATCTTTTTGGCAATTGAGACTCAAGAATGAATATCGTTTCTAGTCTGTTAATTAGGGAATGGGTTTATAGTATCAACTGTAGGCATTCTGTCCAGTTAGAAAAGTGCAGATTCCCCATTTGGATGTGATTTGAACTCTTCCAAAGTACACCTGTGAATGTGGTGTTTACATTTGGCTCTTTGAAAAGAAATATCATCACATGTTACCCTTGTACCTTGAAAGCATTTATTTCATCTCCAGAAGGTATCTCAAGAAAGAAACAGACTTGTTCCTACTCGGATTTTATGATTGAATTTTAAAAATAACAGATGCCACTAAGAGACTGAAATTATTGGAGCAATCTACACTGCACATACATTCTCAATAAAGAATTGGTCTAATTCTAGAGGGTGACTCCAAATTTCAGCAAACACTAATTTTTAGTTTCTGTCATGATACACTGAGCTTTTCTATTGAATGCTGGAGTATTTGTTCAAGTTGGTAGATTTTGCATTTTTAATCTTCCTTAGAACTGTGGTGAATAATAGCCCCTGGCAGAAGATAATGAAATTTTCTTAATTTATATTTTCAAGCAGAAGCTTCAATGGAAAATGGCATCGTATGGCTTGGAGACATAGCTCTAGAGCAAGTTTCAGGGGAGATGCAATAATAATGCAGTGCCATCGAAATGGGAGTGATGGGACAGTGAAGAAGTAATTTAAGGAAGAAAAGAGAATGTACCAAAGCTTTATTGTAGCATATCTAATGATCTGGGGACGATTCCCAGTGGTTTTTGGAGCATGACTGGAGAGACTAATGTTATCTTGCCAAAACAGAAGCCCCTGCTTAATCAGCAGAACAAGACTATTGATTAAAACACCTCTCACTGTAGGTTACACATGGAATCTCGTCTCCATACTTTGCACTTGGTAAAGTGTAATAATGATCAGAGGATAATCAAAAGAAGAGTAAGAGCAATTTGTTGGGCATTGTACAATTCAAAATTAGAGTTGGAAAGGAAACAAATTTGCCGACTACTTCAGCCTTTTTTTAAAGCCATACACAGGAAATCATATGGGATATACAGGGAATGCTCTGGAAGAACAAAAGATGTTCTGTACCTTTAAGGTTTGCAAATCTATGTCCATTTTATATAAAGGAGTACTTAGTCTTATTATTGATATTTTTGTTGTTATTGGTAATTCATATTTGTTGTTGAGGGATTCTGCAAAGGGTTTGCTTACATTATCCTATTTAACCTTAATGACAAACTTCTAAAGGAGGTATTATGGTTTACAGATAAGAAAGCTAAGGTTGAAAGGTTTAGTACATTGCTTATGGACTCACTAAAACCTCAATTCTGTTTTATTCTAAAGCTTCTGCTTTTAAGCACTAATCTCCCCAATTAGCAAATAATTTTGCTTCTGAACAGAGTCAAATGATACGGTATGCTGATGATCTTTATATACCTTATTCTCAGATTATAATACGTAATGTGTGCACTGTTCCTTCTTTCCTTTACGGTTTTAAAAGATTAAGGAAAGTAGCATATTAATAGTTTGCATTATTGATGTTTCATTAGAAATGAAGCACTACTGTCCACAAAATAAAAAGATAATGTTTCTTCAAAATACCACTGTTAATCTGTGCTGATAATTTCTAAGTAATTTCCGTATACTAGTATGTAAATTAATGATAATACATATTTATAAAAGACATTTTTATCAATTACACATTTTTCTTGGCAACATTTATCTTAATTTCAAAAAATACTATAGATATCTTAGAATTTAATTTTGAAACCTAAGAACATTGACTACCTCTAAAAAATAAAATAGACTTTTAATACTTTGAACTTCTTGCCATCTGCTAATTGTGATGGTTAAAAGATATTCTAGATATTCCTGAAAGTATTTTTCTCTTACATACTGTGCAAAAACCTAGACAATATCAGTGACTTTAAATATCATACTCTTAAGTTTTGCTAATAAGCAGGTATACTGGTACTCCATTGTACATGGAAAGTAAATTCTAATAGACCATTATTCTCCAAAACTTTTTGTTTTATTTTCTTCAGCTTTTGAGATGTACATTTAGCTTTATTTTTGGATATAATTTTTCCCACTAGAGTAGAAAGACAGGAATGATTTTCTAAATAATTTTTAAAATTCAAATGTTTTTGCTCCATTTAAAGCAGCTCTATGGCCTTTAAAGCAGGATTTTGGATTTTCTGTGTGGTGGGTTTTATGATTAAAATGTAAATTTTCTAAATATTAGTATCAGAAATAATTATATTCTGGTATCTCAGCTTGAGCATGTTACCAAGTATTTATTATTAAATTTATTTTACTTACATATGGAATTATATAAAATTATATATTTATATATTTTGGGTTTGAAAATTAGAGGAAGAAATATTTAATATGATAGAAAGTTGTAACCTAAAATAATGTATAGAAATATTACATAGGTGATTTTTTTAATGGTGCTTTTAAACCAGTGATGTGTGTAGCCTTTTACCTATACATGCCAACTTTGGGAAATTTTTATCATTAGAACATTAAACATGACTATATGCTTAGAATTTGAAATTGAGTACATATGTAGTTTTACATTTACTTATTCGATGATGTTAAATCATATATTATATCAAAGAAATTGCTTAAAGGTAAATTTTTGTAAGGACTGCCTTTATGTCCCTTGAGTTTTTTCTAAAAACAATAAATAGTATGTTTTCCCGTAGTTGAGCTTCTTTATTAAAATGTGTTTGAATAGATAAGTCAAAGGTTAAATATAGAAAAATTTGCATTGGTTTCACTGGGTTTTTGACTTGTTACTTTTAATGACATCTTGTGTCTAGGAAACATATTTTTACAGATTACCAAAAATTTTATTTCCAGGTGTATTTAGTGTTATATATTTTCATTAGCTAGGAAAAGATTACATTTTCCCTCTGTTGTTGAAAATGGGCTCAACATGTGATATATACATGTACTTAGAATTTGTACTTACTGAGACCTCTCAGGTTAGGAATCAAGGGATCCTTGATTCTTATGATCAAAATTAGCAACAGAAGATATGTTAATATTGTAAATTGTACCATGTACTTGCTGCATAAATCATATTCATCACTAAAGGCTTTTCTATGTCACTTGTATTTTATTAAGATTTATAGAGCAAAAGCATGTGTTCCCATATATAATCTAGTCTTTACTAAGGTACCTAAACCTGTCTCTAACCCAGTGGTCCCCATAAATCAGAATCATCAATGGAGCTAGTTAAAGCAGATTGCTGGGTACTAGCCTCCAGAGCTTCTGAGCCTGTTAGCCTTTAGTGGGACCTGAGAATGAATTTCTAACAAGATCCCAGTTGATGCTCCTTGTCTAACAATCACATTTTGAGAACCAGTGCTTTAACTATCCTAACTCATTGTGTATCCTTACAGACATCTAATAAAATAAGTTAGAGTCTTTACAAGCTGAAGTGTTTTGTTATGAGAACAGTATTTCCATTTCCTTCAAGTCATAATTAAAGTCCACCTATTTAAAAAACCCAGTTTATCTTCTGCCTTGTTCTTATTCATACTGAATTTTTATGTTTCACATTTAAGAAAAGTATAAATTTTTAAAAGAATGAGTCCCCATGGTATTACTAAATATACTGATACTTTCATTGTTCATATAGCTATACCTTTATGATAAATCTTTTTCTCTGGAGGAAGAGAGAGAAACTCAAGCCTGGAAATGTTCTTAGGGCTGAGAATGCAAACAGCTGAATGCCTTTCCTTTCTGGGCTTAGTTGTGACTTTTTATTTTCATTAGAATGAAAACTTGAAGCTGAGCAGTTGGTGGGAATTTACTTTGCCTCTGTGGCTAACTAATTGCTTTCTTTTCCCCTGTCTTCTTAAATAAAAGCAGTTTGTAGTTTTACAGCCTTACTAACAGCATAATGGTGAAGGAATTTTTGGATTTTTCTTAGTACTAACAACTCACATAGGGTATTTCTTTTTCTCTTGTTCCCTTACACTTTCTGTATTTGGAAACTTAAGACTACTTGCTTCATTCATAAAAGAATGTACATAGTCTGTATTTTTATTTCCATCATTTGGTCCTCTAAGATTTTAGGTTTTCTTTCCCATCAATCAAGATACTGATATGCAAATCTGATATTCTTGCACCTTTGTGTTCCTCTTCTTGCTGACCCTTTACTATTTTAGTACCCATATTACTTTTTTTTCCTCAAGATTATTTTCTTACACTTCTGATATGTAAAACAAACCTTTTTGACATCTTAGGAGGCTGTGAATTCTAGAAATCTATATAACTGTATATGTAGGAACTCCATTAAGTTCAATTTTACTTAAACACTTAGCCCTAAAATTAGTACTTTTTGCTGTCTTGTGCAATGTGATTATTAAGCAAAATAAAAATTATGTGATTGATATAAATTATTATAATTGCTTGTGACATTAATTTGAACTTGTAATTGTGGTCAAATGACTAATGTAGTGTTATTCAGAAAAAGTAAATATGAGCAATTATTTTTCATTTTATGGTGTTTATCATATTTTAAACAAATTAATAGAAGCAAGACTACTTATCTCTTATATACTTCCTGCAAACATATTGTGACTTTGATTGTTATTTTATCAGGTTTCTATCATGAATATATTTTGAATAAATATTAAGACAGTTCTTAGAAATATTAAAACATGGCAGAGCTTTCTTGAGTGTATATAGATGGAGTATATAAAAGGGGTATCTAACCCACAGGAGTTTAGATTTCTTTGTTTTTGAGAAGTTTGAGGGTGAAATAAAGGGAGGGTCTTTGTTGGTATGAATAAGTACAAGCAAGGAAATTAAAGATTTTAATTTTTGATGGGGACTAGGTTAGTGGTTGAGAATTCCTGAGATCAAGAAACTTTAAAAGAAGTGATGAACTCTTATGAAATTAAGAAGAAAATGAACCAGTTGAAATAATAGACATTGATCTTAAATCCATTTGTGATTTAAAATTTTAGGATATCAAAATTTTCCATGAGTCACGTTAAAATAATTCATTTACACTAAATGGAGAAGCACTGGCAAATTTCTTTAAATGGTTGAACCATTTAAGAGAAGTACTGAATAAAGGGATTTGTGCAGTAGTTTAATATTTGTATAAGCTATTTTAGTTATCATTTACTTAATAGTTAAAGCGTCCACTTGAAGTTCATTTTGTTATACCTTGACCTATAAAATTTACATAATTGATCCTCTAGAAGCTTTCAGGTCTTGCTGCTCTGCAGGGAAAATCAACCTGGTTTGAGCTGAAGTGGCTCTAAGTTTCATGACTAAGATACCTACTCCTCTCTGACACAGTTTTCCTTCCCCTTACTTGAATTAGTTGTGCTAAAAACCAGGCTTTCATTCTTTGTCATTCTGTAGTCTACTAATGCACTGTGGAATGTCTCACACTCAAATTATTAAGTAAATTTTGTTAAAACGCTGTTGTTCTACTTGCTTTGTCTTCCTAATTTATATACTGACAGAACCCTGCAAACATTCCATTGGGTTGTAATCAAGTCAAATTTAAAAGAAATTAAATTTAAAAGAAATAGTTCTTGCCTTTATATAGCTTATAACAAGATCATTGGGACAAATTAATAGAACTTAAATAATCATCTTGCCTAGAATTCTAACTTAATTCTAATAGACTCAATGACAATACAAAATAAGAAAATACTGCCAGTAGGAATAATAGGGCATTCCAGGTCTCATGTTAGTGACATTCTTTTTAATGTTGTATTTCAGTGAGTACTAATATAGAAAAAGTGACTGTATAATCATATGTTGAAAAATAAGTATACTGATCTGTGAAAACAGTGAGTGTAACTCAGTGCTTAGACGCCCAGTATGTACCAGGCACTATGCTAAATGCTTTCAATGCATTCTATCATATAGGTAGGCCAAAAGCATGGAAGGTGTAATCTATTGGCTTGGTATCTGGTATTCAAGAATATATAAGTATCTGTAATAGAACACAACACAGAAATCTAATTTAGAGAATAAACTTAAAAACCTGGCTCTTCCTTTGTTTTAACATGTTTTCAAAATTTATTTCCATGTTGTTCAATTTATGACTCCATGTTTTGTTCAGTTCCATTCTTCTAGTTCAATATCGTTTTTAAGTGCAATTTTAATTCTTAAATATAGTAGGAAACCAAGTAAGTTTTATTTTCAGTACATGTTGAACATGTCAAAAACTTCAATTAAAATGTATACTAAAATAACATAAAACCATCAGTGATTTTCTTTTTTATTTCCAGTTAAAATTCATTGTGACTCATGATACAGAAGTATGACAACATAAATAAAATAGGACTTTTTGTAACTCTTTACAGTAAGCTATTATCAGTTGAATTTTTAAAAGTTATGGTACTAGTTGCTTAAAGACAATATGGATCAGCTCTCTATTACATTTTTTATTAAGAGTAAACAAATACATTGTTGTTACACAAGTTTGATTTGTTTTGTTTTCCAGGTGCAACAATCGAACACAGTGTATAGTAGTTACTGGGTCAGATGTATTTCCTGATCCATGTCCCGGAACATACAAATATCTTGAGGTCCAATATGAATGTGTCCCTTACAGTAAGTATGAAGTTTATATTCTTCACTTTCTACAGCATTTTTCACTGATGCTGAAAGAGGACTCAAGTGAAAGAAGCATATGTTTATGGCCTACAAAACTATTATGCATGCAGAGCACTAACAGACTTGGGCCTCCAGTTAGCTTCATGAAGTGTGGAAGGAAGCCATAGTGTGAAGCTGGCCAAGTGTCTGTCTGTGTTCTTAAGTGTTTGGCTTTTAAGGCTAGTGTTTTTCCAGAAAACAAACTTGAATTAGCTATTCAATCGGGCTGATAGAAATCTGTGCTTTTGCCCAATACCAGTTGCTGACAAATTGGTTTGGCTCACAGTTTTCTAAAGAAGGAACTGACTTCAGTTTTAATAGTAAGCTACTTGAATGGCTACCTGCTGTTGTGGTAACTTTAATGCCTGGTGAAAGCTACCACTGCAGTTAACTGAAGCAAGGGCTTTTTTGTCCCTTGTTCTTAAGGGAGCAGTCCTTTACCAGATTTGGTGATAAAATCTTAACCCCCCTCCCCCCCCCCACCACACACAAAATACATGTAACAAGTATGTAACGCATATTTTTAATTTCTCAACATCCATTTTTAGTAATATCCTTTAGCAGGATATTTAAAATTTAATTGGAAACTTCATAAGTAGGCTTCACCTAATAGTGTAATTTTGTGTGATTTTCCTCCTAACCCCAGAATTCATACTTAGAGATTGTATTCTGCATTTTCAGTAGGAAAAAGCACTTCAGATGATTAAAAAGATTAAATATATTTTGTTTGGTATTGTTCTTATCACCTTTAATTTTTTAAATTAAAAAACATATATATGTGTCATGTCACCTTAATTCGTAGGCATTTGAGTTAAGAATTCTTAAGCAGAAATTTGATTAATTTGCTTTAGGAGGACTTCCCTCCTTGAAAAACAATGGACTCTAATAGTGAAATTGCTTTTTCTAGAACCTTAAAAACTAGACTTCAATGCTTAAACTATCAATATTTCTGAAAACAAAGGGCGAATTTTAGATGACTATAGTATGTCCAATATGGTAGCGATACATTCTTACACATCCCGTGAAGGCGCTGTCTCTCTTCTCTGCCTGCAGTTTTGATAAATTGCCTTTGTGTGGGGAATCAGTTAAAGGCCAAACACAGATTATCTTTTCTTTTCCTTCCTGCTCTGTGTTCCTGTGTTACCATGAAATGGATGCTTTTGATGTTTTCAGTATTTTCTGTACCATCTGTAGGATTGGAAGCATACTGAGTGCACTGATCTTTATATCATTTCTCTTGTGTGTAGTGTTGGTGGCTCACATAATCATTCTCCTGTGCCACTAGAGGAACATTGTATTCTTGGAGCTAACCAAAATTTTGTTCCATAACGTCACTTTCGCGTGAATTTAGCATGGTCTCTGTCCTCAAGTTAGAAAAGGAATACAGCATCCATTCCCACACGGTGGAATCAGTCAGAGCTGCCAAGAATTGTCTCTCTGGAGCCAGTTCCTGTAACCTAGTCTATAGATCAAGAACAGTGTTAAGAAAATATTATTTTCAGACTTTAAAGTTATTTCCTGTGCTTTTTAAGAAAGGAAAGTGTGGATATCTTCTGGAACATCTAACTTTCAAAATTTTACTTTTTCAGTTCTCCAGAAGTGTTGTACATTGTTTTGTAACTCTTTACAGTAAGCTATTATCAGTTGAATTTTTAAAAGTTATGGTACTAGTTGCTTAAAGACAATATGGATCAGCTCTCTATTACATTTTTTATTAAGAGTAAACAAATACATTGTTGTTACACAAGTTTGATTTGTTTTGTTTTCCAGGTGCAACAATCGAACACAGTGTATAGTAGTTACTGGGTCAGATGTATTTCCTGATCCATGTCCCGGAACATACAAATATCTTGAGGTCCAATATGAATGTGTCCCTTACAGTAAGTATGAAGTTTATATTCTTCACTTTCTACAGCATTTTTCACTGATGCTGAAAGAGGACTCAAGTGAAAGAAGCATATGTTTATGGCCTACAAAACTATTATGCATGCAGAGCACTAACAGACTTGGGCCTCCAGTTAGCTTCATGAAGTGTGGAAGGAAGCCATAGTGTGAAGCTGGCCAAGTGTCTGTCTGTGTTCTTAAGTGTTTGGCTTTTAAGGCTAGTGTTTTTCCAGAAAACAAACTTGAATTAGCTATTCAATCGGGCTGATAGAAATCTGTGCTTTTGCCCAATACCAGTTGCTGACAAATTGGTTTGGCTCACAGTTTTCTAAAGAAGGAACTGACTTCAGTTTTAATAGTAAGCTACTTGAATGGCTACCTGCTGTTGTGGTAACTTTAATGCCTGGTGAAAGCTACCACTGCAGTTAACTGAAGCAAGGGCTTTTTTGTCCCTTGTTCTTAAGGGAGCAGTCCTTTACCAGATTTGGTGATAAAATCTTAACCCCCCGCCCCCCCCCCACCACACACAAAATACATGTAACAAGTATGTAACGCATATTTTTAATTTCTCAACATCCATTTTTAGTAATATCCTTTAGCAGGATATTTAAAATTTAATTGGAAACTTCATAAGTAGGCTTCACCTAATAGTGTAATTTTGTGTGATTTTCCTCCTAACCCCAGAATTCATACTTAGAGATTGTATTCTGCATTTTCAGTAGGAAAAAGCACTTCAGATGATTAAAAAGATTAAATATATTTTGTTTGGTATTGTTCTTATCACCTTTAATTTTTTAAATTAAAAAACATATATATGTGTCATGTCACCTTAATTCGTAGGCATTTGAGTTAAGAATTCTTAAGCAGAAATTTGATTAATTTGCTTTAGGAGGACTTCCCTCCTTGAAAAACAATGGACTCTAATAGTGAAATTGCTTTTTCTAGAACCTTAAAAACTAGACTTCAATGCTTAAACTATCAATATTTCTGAAAACAAAGGGCGAATTTTAGATGACTATAGTATGTCCAATATGGTAGCGATACATTCTTACACATCCCGTGAAGGCGCTGTCTCTCTTCTCTGCCTGCAGTTTTGATAAATTGCCTTTGTGTGGGGAATCAGTTAAAGGCCAAACACAGATTATCTTTTCTTTTCCTTCCTGCTCTGTGTTCCTGTGTTACCATGAAATGGATGCTTTTGATGTTTTCAGTATTTTCTGTACCATCTGTAGGATTGGAAGCATACTGAGTGCACTGATCTTTATATCATTTCTCTTGTGTGTAGTGTTGGTGGCTCACATAATCATTCTCCTGTGCCACTAGAGGAACATTGTATTCTTGGAGCTAACCAAAATTTTGTTCCATAACGTCACTTTCGCGTGAATTTAGCATGGTCTCTGTCCTCAAGTTAGAAAAGGAATACAGCATCCATTCCCACACGGTGGAATCAGTCAGAGCTGCCAAGAATTGTCTCTCTGGAGCCAGTTCCTGTAACCTAGTCTATAGATCAAGAACAGTGTTAAGAAAATATTATTTTCAGACTTTAAAGTTATTTCCTGTGCTTTTTAAGAAAGGAAAGTGTGGATATCTTCTGGAACATCTAACTTTCAAAATTTTACTTTTTCAGTTCTCCAGAAGTGTTGTACATTGTGCACCAAACTTGCAAATAGCTATTCGCAAGAGAAGTATTTGTTCTTTTTAGTGTTTGTCCTTAAAAAAAAAAAAAAGACAGTAATCAATTTGCTGTTACCTTTCTAGATATTTGCATGAAGCAGAAATAAGTCTATGGCTTTGTAGAAACTACTTGCTAAAGATTAGAAGTAATTCTAGTTCCTATATACCGTACAGTGGTGACACACTATAAATTCCAGGACTTTCACTGCCAATGATCTTTTTAGATAGTTTTGATCTTATTTTGGGTCTGTGTTATCTCCTCAATCTCTTTTCCCCATTTTCCTCTCCTTTTTTCCCTCATGCTTCTGTCTGTTATAATCATCTCTCATACTTGCTTTTATTTTAATCTCCTAGCTTTCACTTTTCCCTTGTTTTAATAGTGTTTTAGTATGTTGTAATGTTTGCATACTCCTTTTACCCTTTGCTTAGTTGATAAAAACTGTCACCAACAAATAGCATTTATTATGTGTCTGTTATCATCTGGCTTTATGCCACTGTCTATCCTGAGCAAATGCCTCAGGAACATATCCATCCCAAACTATTTTCTCTTAGTTTAAAAACAAAAATTCAGAAATTTTCCATGATCTCTGAAAATTTTATAATAAATTTATGCAACAGAGTCCATTATACATGCTGTAGTTTGTTTTACTTTGTATGTTTATAGACAGACACGTGCATTTTATTTGATTAGTAATTGAATGAATATGTGTTTAAAACAAGTCATAAAGATCCTATGGATAAAGGAGAATAATCAGATCAGAATTTCCATGTCCCATAGGCATGATTTGGTTTTGATTTTTGAACCCTCTTATTTCAAATTATCATTAAGTTTTAAAAATTATACAATAAATTTAGCTATGTTTTATTTGATGAGTAAAAAACCTTTTACTATTGATGTGTCATTATTAATGAATAAACATAAGATTATTCAGAATAAAATAGTGTGTCACTTCAGATACAGAGTATGTAGGTTTTGTTTGGGTCAACTTCTTGTCTTCAAAACTGTGTCCTCCACTGATGTTAGTGAGTCATGTGTTTATGTTTGTTCTGTAGCATAGTAAATGTATTGTTATGAATTAATTCATATAGCCTCTTAAGACAAGTTACAGTATATATTTGTGACAAAAATACTAATTTCATTAATTTTATTATATTTTTATGGGTTGATGAAATTTTGACTAATTTGACAGAGCTATATATATATCCTTTAGGTTGTCATAAAAATCATAATGTGAGGCCTTTTGTTTTAAATATCCATATTTTTTGCACTTTATCAATCATCAAAAGTTTTAATTTATTTTTATTTTTACATTTGGATGTTACTTCTCAGTTTTCATTAAAATTGTAGATTTTATATATAATATATATCCATTTTATTTTTTATATAAATGATACCAGTTAAATCATAAATGAAGTCTTACCTATTTAATGTTTAGCATAGTAACTGCACTGTCGATTTAGTGTATCAAGTAATAAAACTAACTCAGCCATTTTCAATTAATGGAAAACAAAATATACTTTCTACATCCTTTATTGTACTTGTTTTAATTTCTGTTTTAAATATATAACATATTTTAAAATTTATTATTTCCATTCTTTGCATTTAACTGATTTATTTGAGTAAAATCATCCTTTTCTAAAAGGAAAGAATATAGCTGTATATAGAGTTAGTCTGAGCAGACTCACCACTAATGATTTCTTTTATCCTTATTTTCCCACCACGCCCCTTCCATTATTGATTCTAAGCAGGTATAATATTGCTCTTCACTGAGCAGTAATTTTAGGACAAGTGGTTAATAAAGAAAAGAATTGTTCCACGTCAGTAACACTGAATTTCATTTTTACTGGATGTAGTCAGATTTACTCATTAATAAAGCAAGTATGTTTCCTGAAAGTGGTTAAATAGACCAAGTTGGATTGGGGCAGGGTCTCTTAATGTGGAAGGTTTCCTGTGACAAAACTCATTTTTCCCTAAGTATTTCAGGAGGTCAGTATTTAATCTTGATGAATTATTGCAATTTAAGAAAAATTAATCAAGCTAAGGCATCTTAATGAAATGTGCAACTACAATATCTTTGAGTACCCATTTGGAGTTATAGTATTGGCACACCCTAATGCATTTTAATAAGGGAAGGCAGGAATCACATACATTAATCTGATCACTTTATGAAATTCAGGCAACATACTTCAAAGCCTACATACACTCTAAACTAATATTTTATAGTTCATAATTATTTAAATATTGTTTACCAGCAAGGATATTCTATAGCATACTTCCTAACTGCATAATCTATTTCTTTAAATATCTTGAAGGGAGGATTTTTTTCTCCTGTAACTCTACTAATCAGGTTTGTTTTATGAAAGCATTTACCTTTCATAGGGTCTGTGGAAATCAAGGTATTTGCTTTGAATGCTCAGTATGATTGTTGCATGCTGGCTTGCTTTTGTGTAAATTGATGATGGTAGACAATGTCATAATAAGCTAACCATAATTCTTTCTTCCTTTTTCTCCTTGCCTACTGTGCTTGCTTTTTCCTTGTATGTATTTTGCTTACTTTTTTTAAAAATAGATTTTGTATTACAAGTTTGGGAAATGTGATGTAGAGAATTTAATGAGAATTTTATAATATAAAGTAAATATATGTGTAAATAAGTAAAGTTACTAATTATAGTGGGGAGGAAAAGTACATTATCTTACCCCACCCTTCAGTATAACTATTGGGATAAAGGGGGAGGCTTATATAGTCCTGAAAAGGAGGCTAATTTTTTATAGTTAAGATGTTTTTTTCCTAGAAGCAGAAAATTTAATAGAAAAAATTGAAACATACTGAGCTGCATAATTGTGTATTTCTTGTTACATACATAACTTTGAAAAATGTAAAAATATCAGTATTCATTACATTTGACCTGAGCTTCAAAATTGAATTGCCGTTTTGTAAACATATATCCTCATTGTTATGTTTACCTAATTTTAGTCAGCTTAATAATGAGTTCACATGATAAGATAAATAGAAATAACACACGTATGCATGCAGTTGTGTCTGTAGCATACCTATTTAAAGTAAAACTTAGTAAGAATGCTGTGACTTTGGAAAGGCAAGAGTCTGTATACCACACATTAGTGAAGAGTTTCATTATTTATTCAGGTACACTAAGTGAAACAACATGCCAGCATATTTGTATTGCCTCCTTAATCTACTAAAATGATTGATCCATGTTCTTTTATGTAACTTTAGTATCTTTCTCCTGCTAGGTTTTCCTGTTGTGTGTTTCTCTTTATCCAAAGTAGTGCTCTTATTCTTCCTATATTTAGCATCTATTACAAATTCAGTCTTAGACTAATAGTCAATTTATTTTAATCTTTTTTCTTTTTTCCTTGCACTTTTTTTTTCTTCCGATGCTTAAAATAGAAGTGGAGCAAAAAGGTAAATAACGTATACAGTTTGAACCCCAGCTCCTTGTTATGTGCCTTATGGATGTTACCTCCTCCCTTCCCTTCCCCCACAACATTCCTGACATTAAAATACAATCAGCAGGATCTCATAAATGCACCTCATAAAGAAGTCGACTGTTTACATTGAAATTATATGACTACTAAATCTGGTGATGGGGTAAAATTTCTGAAGTCGGCGAGGGGGAGCGGTCCTTTCTCTGTTTCTTTTTACCCTTTACCTCTTTTTCTGACCCCCTTGGATATTTTATTATTAAAGTGTCATCTTGCCTGGCTTCCAGAACCCTCTCCATAGCATGCCATGGTTACAGGGTCTCCTGGTCGTTTCATCACTGCTTTCCTTGTATTTACTTTTCTCTGCTTCTAATTGCATTTTCTGAATATTTATGTTCCTTCAACTGAAGTACTTTTGTTTTCAGTCTAACTTCCGTAGAAGTTCTAAATAAACCTTCACACTGGAGTTTTTGTTTTATTTGCTTTATTTTGGTGTTTTGCTTTTGGGGGTTATAAGTGGGCTAAGGGAGGGAGGGTACAAAGTTTGGTCTAAAAGTACATTGTTCACTTTTATGCACAAAGCACAAAGTTTTAAAGCATAAAAGAGCTGTAAGATAAAACACATAGCAAAAAGCATAAATTGTTAGCTCGATTATGAATGATCTTAAACTTTGGTTTGTATTTGTGAAAATAAACTTGTGCATTGATTATGGCAACTTGAGGAAAGAAAGGTAGTATTTGTCTTAAGTATAAATTTTGGTAAAATTAAATTAATAAGGTGAATTTTTCTTTTTTGATCTATAATCATTGAAATTTATGCTTGCTTGTATAATCTTTTAACTTTGCTTAATTCTTGTTTTTTCTCTGTGAATGTTAGTTTTTGTGTGCCCTGGGACCTTGAAAGCAATTGTGGACTCACCATGTATATATGAAGCTGAACAAAAGGCAGGTGCTTGGTGCAAGGACCCTCTTCAGGCTGCAGATAAAATTTATTTCATGCCCTGGACTCCCTATCGTACTGATACTTTAATAGAATATGCATCTTTAGAAGATTTCCAAAACAGTCGCCAAACAACAACCTATAAACTTCCAAATCGAGTAGATGGTACTGGATTTGTGGTATATGATGGTGCTGTCTTCTTTAACAAAGAAAGAACAAGGAATATTGTGAAATTTGACTTGAGGACTAGAATTAAAAGTGGAGAGGCCATAATTAACTATGCTAACTATCATGATACTTCACCATATAGATGGGGAGGAAAAACTGATATTGACCTAGCAGTTGATGAAAATGGCTTATGGGTCATTTATGCCACTGAGCAGAACAATGGAATGATAGTTATTAGCCAACTGAATCCATACACTCTTCGATTTGAAGCAACGTGGGAGACTGTGTATGACAAACGAGCTGCCTCAAATGCTTTTATGATCTGTGGAGTCCTTTATGTGGTCAGGTCAGTTTATCAAGACAATGAGAGTGAAACAGGCAAGAATGCAATTGATTATATTTACAATACCCGATTAAACCGAGGAGAATATGTAGATGTTCCCTTCCCCAACCAGTACCAGTATATTGCTGCAGTGGATTACAATCCAAGAGATAACCAACTCTATGTGTGGAACAATAACTTCATTTTACGATATTCTCTGGAGTTTGGTCCACCTGATCCTGCCCAAGGTAAGAATTTTACTTGCTAATGCTTATATCTTTTTTAAGCAGTTTATTTTTTACTTAATTTATCCCTCTTTATTTTCTTCCCCTTTTCATAAAGGGCAAGTGATAATATTGTGGCATTTCAAATTGTCATATAGTGTGTACATTTTAGCCTTATTTTGGTCCATTTTCTTTTTCTGAGTTTCATTTAAATGTTGGTTTCAAAAAATTGTCACATCCTTTGTCAGTTTAGATTTCTATTGCTAAAAAGGTATTGCCAACTACAAACCTGTTAGCTTTGTGTGTTTTTTCCTACCTGACTTCTGAATTGATTATAATCTGTGTGCAGACCTCTTAACTTCTTGGCGTCAGTGGTCAAAGGAAATGTGTATTAGGAAGTCCCAGGAGAATTGCTAGGCTTGATGTACAGTGCCAGGCATAAGCGTTCTAAAGTTTTGGTGTCTGCTGTCTCTAGATCATCATGTAAAATTTCACGTTTTTATTTCCCAATAAATTTGTGATAGTATTAGGTCAACATTTCTGGACTTTAACTGTTACACATGGACTAAGCACTAGATGATCCCAAGTACTGCTTTATGAAGACAGTTCTGCTAGCATTTTTAAAATTTGTGTTCTCTTTAAGTATCTTTACAAAGGATCATTACTTTATAAATCTTTGGAAATATATTTTAGTTTGTCAAGTTACTTCAGTTCTGCAGTAAACAAGTTTTGAGGGTAAATTAAGTTTTGAATTTTCATTAAAATAAGATTACCTCATACTCATGATAAAAGAATGATCTCTTAATATATTATTATGGAGTTTGCCTAATTATAAGTCTTTTCTAGTTGAACAATAATATTTGTGTTTAAAAGATCTGAATTATTTTTTTCATTTTCTGAGTTAATTGAAATTTTCACATTATTGAGTTACTTCAGAATTGTAGGAGCCAGAATATTCTTTGGAGTAACTAAATCAGTCTCTTCAACAAGGTGCAACAGGAATTAATATCTTTTTCCTCTGTTAAAGCAGTATACAACCACATGCTTAAACACAGCTACATATACTTATATATATTTTAATGAATAATGTAACTTATTAAGTCAGTTAATAAGTAAGTGACTTAGTAAGTCACTAAGTCCTAAATATTGCCGTAGGGTTAGGACCGCAAAAGCATGAGCCTTAGTAGTTGAATTCCAATTTGAGTTATAGAATTTGAAATGTGTGATTTTTCTTCATACCATAAGGGCAATAATGACATGCCTTAGTGCTGTGCTGTGCTGTGCTCAGTCACTCACCCATGTTCGGCTCTTTGTGACCCCATGGACTGTATAGCCCGCCAGGCTTCTCTGTCTATGGCGACTCTCCAGGCAAGAATACTGGAGTGGATTGACATGCCCTCTTCCAAGGAATCTTCTCAACCAGGGATCACACCCAGGTCTCCCGCACGGCAGGCAGATTCTTTATTGTCTGAGCCATCGGTGCAAGCCCTCTTTTTCTTTAATTCATGTATATCTAGAATTTGTTGGCTTAAAATTGTAGTAGTGTACCACTGATAAACTTTCAACAATGAAATCTTCCATTAGGTCATGAAAATCTTTATTGATATTATCTTAGTATTCTTTATTTTTAAATTCAGATATATCTTTTTTATCTTGAGGCCAGCAATTTGGGATAGTTCCTAGATCTCAGTTATTTTCCTAAAAGTACCATGGTTCTCTCTTATCCTATAGTTTTGTAAAAGGCAAAGTTCAGTAGTTGACAGAACTTGACATTGTAAAAGAGTCTTCCTTGGTGGCCAAGTCGGTAAAGAGTTTCCCTGCAATGTAGGAGTCCTGGGTTCAATCCCTGGGTCTGGAAGATCCCCTGGAGAAGGAAATGGCAACCCACTCCAGGATTCTTGCCTGGAGAATATGTATTAATCTTTTTTTGTAACCTGTATTGCTCTCACAGTTGTTAAATATTTCTTGGGTAGCAGTAAATCTCTTGCCCTCCATTAGGAAAAAAAAGTAAAAAAAATTTTGTTTTAATGCCGATTATAATTAAATAACTCCTAAAGTTGAGTACAGATTGATTGAGCTAAACAAGGAATCATTGCCCACCTCCTGTCACAGAGCAATTCTTGGAATACAAGATGAGTAATAATGTCACTTTCTACATGTGACATATGTTCTAGTAAATAATTTGACCCATTTCAGATGAAAGAATCTTTGATAATTTGGGTGCTTTTTGGAGAAAGCAGTTACTAGGTTTGAAAATAAGAAACTTTGCCATATGTGGTAGCTTTATTCCTACAGCAGTGTTGTGTTATCCAAAATAGCCATTCTCATGTATTCTCAGAAGGTGAAAGTCTGGACTGACTTCTTATTAAACCCTTAGTGGTAAAAAGTTTTATCTGACCTAAATTTTTCTTGCTTATGTTTGAAGGATATTCTCTTATTTGCTTGTTCTTTATAACTCATCTTCAAATGCTTTTAGAGAGACTCCTGCCTCTCTCGTCCAAGATGGGTGCTGGTATCTAACTGCATGTAAATAGGGTCTTGCAGAACTATTCTGGCCCGTACATTTAGGTCAAACCAATAAGCACTGCTAGCAAGTCCATGTACTGGCTTTGCTATCATGTATGTAGCCAAGATATATATTGTGTTGTAAAATGGATAATTTTAATTATGGACTGTTTCACACTGTATTAGCTGCAGTATTTTTCCCTATATAAATTCATGCCTTCTATTCCTAACAGCACAAGTATGTTATTACTTTGCCTTCATAACGCTTTCAAATACATCTTCCTATTTTCTTTAAATTTTTAGCTTTTTACGTTCTCTACTTACTTAATTTTCTCCATTATCCTAAACTAGATCTGTTTTTTCTCTTTTGCTTTCTTCCTCTACAATGTTGGCTTAGTGAAAAAATAGCCATTCGGTCATATGTTAACTCTTTTCTATGTCTTAATCTGAATGGATTTATACTTAATCTCTCTGCAGATTTGATATCCCAAACATTATTGAAAAATATTGTCTTGAGTTCTGATGGTTTCTGAATATCTGACTTAGAGTAATAATGAAGCATGGCAAACAACATGAGGGACATTTTTTTAAGAGAGCCAGTTAGATTTATTAAGAAGTGTTTAATATAAAATATTTCTTAAAACATCTTCCCGCTGATAATGAATGGTAATTAAAATATGATTGGTGTTTGTAGATATTGAATAAGGGTAAATTTAATAAATCTGCTGCAGTTTTTGCCTTACTAGACTATATTCTCACTCTAGCTTGCGTTCAATCAGTGAATAAAGGATGAATTTGGCGACTTGGAAGAGGGAAATAACTACCCTCTCATTTATCATAAATACATATTATCCTTAAAATGTTTTCACATAGGAAAAAGCTGATAATAATTAGCAAGTTCGTAATAAATACTGGCATAGTAAATTGAACCAGTCTGACTGTGTTTGTTGAGGTTTTCATGGGTACTTATTAATATATATGTTTATTAGCATTAATATCAGTGTTTCTAGGTCTCTGTACTTAAATGATATATGGTAGGTAGAATGCTAAGTCATTTAATCTGTGTGTTGATACGGCATCTGATAACTCTGGGAAGGCTGTGAACAGTAGGGTTTAGATTTACAATATAATTCTATTATGACTTGTCATGTTTCCTGTTACCATTTATAGGAAGTTCTTGAGTTTTGAGCCTTTTGCCACAAACATTTCATTGTGAAACTTTTAATTTTTACTGTTTTAGTACCTTATATTCCCACATTTTTTCTTCTTTTAGTGATTTACACAGAGCACAGTGTCAGTTAAATGCTCCAAAATAAGGACATATTGCTTGTGGGGTGTCGTACTTTCTCAGAGTCTATGAAAATCTTTTGTCTATAAAAGTAAGATCATAACCTTTAAGAGCATTATGGACAAGTGACCTTGAACAAACTGCTTAACCTCCTCCAATGCTTAGTTTTCTGTTCTATAAAAGAAAGATAATCATAATGCCTACTTCATGGGATTGTGGTAAGGATTAAATAAGATCATCTGATGATCCATGAGTGATGATTAGCACAGCATCTGGTACATAAATGCTGAGTAAATGTAAGCTTTTATCATCATGGGGTGCCCTGTTGTGACCTGTCTTCATCTAAGGAAAGAAACATTAATTTTTATAAATACCTCCTCATCTCTAGCTTCAGTATTAGAAAATTGCTTTCTCTTGAAGTTCCTAAATCTTGTCCTTGCACCATTTTGTAGTTGTCCTCCTACAGGGTTAAATTTTGCCACTTAACGTTGATGTTCATGTTTATTTTCATGATATCCCAATATTTCATTGTTTTACAAGTGAAGAATGTGTTGCTTAAAGAAGTTTAACTTCTTTTAATGAACAAAAGATAAAATATATGAAAATGTATCATCAGTGACACATGGAAATGGGCTACAGAATATTTCAGGAAGTTTTGTGCATTTAATAGAGGTCATTTTATTGCCTACCTTCACTCATTTATTTGAATCTTTACTGACGCTTAGCAAACAGATCACTAATTGTATATTGTTAATACATATTTCAGTCATTAAATATGTACTAATTAGTACAGTGTCAAGGGATACATCAGATGGGGTAGCACTAAACCATTCTGCTCTGCCCTTTTCTCTTTGCTCCGATTTCCCACCCCCTTTACGATTTGATTCAACATTCATTTAGCACTTCTTCAAAAGATTGTGATGCTTTTGACAAATGTTAATTGAGAAAGCACTGAAAGCTTGGCTGCATTGTAATCAAGAGAAAATTATGAGGTTTAACAAGATGTCAGGCAAGTGCTTTACAAAAAAAAAAGATAA
This sequence comes from Oreotragus oreotragus, assembly GCA_006410675.1. Taxonomy (NCBI): domain Eukaryota; kingdom Metazoa; phylum Chordata; class Mammalia; order Artiodactyla; family Bovidae; genus Oreotragus; species Oreotragus oreotragus. The sequence continues at coordinate 639,450 of SJYX01003535.1, forward strand.
ACAGGTTTGAATAGATTTCTGCAACAGCTGGCTAGGCATGATGCTTGACTAATGTACACAGGATTCTCTCATATGATTAGTAACCAATGCCTTGGAAATAAACCAGTTGGTTAAGAAGTTTCTCTAGTGATAGGATGAAAAGAGACTGTCAAAAGTGTATCTTGCACTTACTGGTAACAAGAAGTTTGTCACTACTAAAGAACTAGAAATAGGTGTACACTGCTTTTTCTGATAAACTTAGCATACTCTGTCATAGAGTCAGAATTATGCAAACTATCTAGGGACCAGAGCTTAAAATACTAATTATGTCAGTGATAATATGAACTTGTTTTCCAAGAAGGTTTAATGTTCTATTCTGGTTCTTATGTGTAGCAAAACCATAAAATAACTTAATGTTTCATAAGATTATCATTAAAAATAGTTATTTTTAATTTGTCCTACTTTATTTAAATTTAAATTTAAAGCCTCAAAATTATAGAGTCTTAAGATTCAGTAATCTAAATGTTGATAAAACTTTAGTGTTACCACCTAATAGATTTTAAATGATGCCATTAAAGTTTTACTGACAGAGTTTTTTTGTTTTTTAAACTAAATGGTCATTAATGAATGAAACCATTAAACTCCATTATTATTTTAACCTAATGGATTTAACAGTTTAAAAATAATGTTGGAAGTCCAGAATAACCTTAAATTTTTTTTTCTTTTTAAATTTCTGCTTTTAAATGAGTTAACTGTAGGTCCTTTTAAACTCTCTGTTAATACGTAGAGTTGCTTTTGAATTAGGCACAATTTGGTCCAACTTGTTATCTTGATGAGATTATATATAACCTCTGATCAGTACTAGTTTCTTTTCATACCTATGTTTTCAAAAAGAAAGATGTCAAAGCCTCAGATGTTTCCTTACTAAAACAGAACAAGCATGCCAAGCTTATCTTCTGTTTGGATCTAATCAGCCATGCTCAAAAATCTTTCAAGCAAGAATGGCTGCTGGGTGGAAAGATGTCACAGTATTTGTTTCCCTGTAAGATGTAGAGTGGGTGACTTGAAATTTTCTATTATCTTAATTATATGTAATGGTCAGACTTTTGTTGATACTTTGAATTTTATTGTTTCAGAGTATAAGCTTATATAAGAAATTGCTTTTTCTAAATTATGTATCTGATATGACACCATATTTGATATGTCCATTGAAACTTTGTATTATCAAATATTTCATTGAGAAGTAAGCCTAAAACACAGTCAGAGAGCAAAATCTAGGGTAAAACCCACACTGCTAGTCACTTTAGCCAACAATATGAATTATTTGGAATAAATGAAGAGATTCATTCTTTTTCCTACCCTGTGGATATTCTCAGTGATCCCCATTTTGTTGGTTTGGGATGGTTGTGGTGTGTGTGTGTGTGTGTGTGTGTGTGTGTGTGTGTGCACATGCGCGCCTGTGCAGACGTTCACTTATGAATGTGATGTGTGTTTGAGATTAACATACTCATCTCTTTTCCATAGTGCCTACCACAGCTGTGACAATAACTTCTTCAGCTGAGATGTTCAAAACCACAGTATCAACCACAAGCACTACTTCACAGAAAGGCCCCATGAGCACAACTGTAGCTGGATCGCAGGAAGGAAGCAAAGGGACAAAAGCACCTCCAGCAGTTTCTACAACCAAAATTCCTCCTGTAACAAATATTTTTCCCCTGCCAGAGAGATTCTGCGAAGCATTAGACGCGAGGGGGATAAGGTGGCCTCAGACACAAAGGGGAATGATGGTTGAACGACCGTGTCCCAAGGGAACGAGAGGTATTTCCTGTCAAATATTGATACTACATATGCTATTAAAACTTTAAGTAGGTTCTGAATTACACTGAAGTGATTTGAGGAAAGAGATATTTACAGTAGCTAATGTAATTGTTATTTTGTTACTTTGGTAATATAGCACCTGTAGACAACTTAAAGGTTTTGAAACTATAAAAGTCTTTTAAGATCAGGCTTTGAATTCCCACTCCTTCTTCAAGTCCTAGGTCAAGCCTGAGATTTAGGCCCATGGATTCTCTAGTGAGACTCCCTGACAGCTGTGTTTCTCATTACAAAGTATCATTTTGGATGAGTCCCAAGAAAAAGGGCTTTTTGTTTGTTTGCTGTAAATGTCTGATATTTCTGTGCCGACTTTATATTTACTGTTTATATTCTGCTTTTGTCAGTTATTGTCAACTACTTCCATTAGCGTTTATTCAAAATTTAACACACGGAGTAGGATCATCATAGTGGATTTCCCGAATGCATGCAGGAAAAATGGTTTCAATTTCACTGTTGTTTTCTGCATCTGTTGTAGGAACTGCCTCGTATCTCTGCGTGCTTTCCACTGGAACATGGAACCCTAAGGGCCCTGATCTTAGCAACTGTACCTCACACTGGGTAAATCAGCTGGCTCAGAAGGTTGGTTGGAACCTTTTAATATGACACACATTGGTGATTAAGGGCTTTAACTTCTAACATAAATAATTTAGCTTTGTATGTTAAGACCAGCTTCGTTGTTCTTTGTTCAGTATGAAAGTAAAAAATTATGCATAGTTTTGTCTGTAAACTATTTATTCAAAGTTACATATGTTTTAGGGCATGCTGTTTTCTATGTGAAGCTTTTTAATGAATACATACTTGCTTAATTTCATTCATATTTAGTTTGTTCTGTTTCTTTTGATGTTTGTAAGACAAATAGTGCACTGGCCTAATAAATCAAATATCATTAAGTTTGCAACTGAATCCACAGAATGCAAGCAGATGTTCATATCACAGCTGATTATGACAGAATAAGTAAAAATGACTTTAAAGGCATTAGTAACGTTAATACAGTGTAATGTAATGACATTTTAGTTTTACCACCTTTCTAAAAGGCAAGCAATAGATAATAACCCTCAGTGTTATACTGATTACATTCTGACTTAAATTTCTGGATCATTGGAATAAATTAATAAGATTTTTAAGCAGCAGTTTAAAATGGTTGCAGTGAAATGAGAGAGTTGTCTCAAAATTTTTTTGAAGGACTATTTTTCTCTTTTGTTTCCTTTAAATGCCTGCCTAAGAATTCCTTTTTGAGGATCGAAGAACCTTTAATCATCTGAAATAAAGAAAGTTATTGGTCTCAGTTAGTTACAGATTTTGACATGTCTGTGTGTATTTTTCTCACCACAACAAAGATCCTTGGGAAAAGAACAAGAAGCCACAAACAACAAGAAATCTTTACTGAGATAATATAAACTGTCATTTTAGATTAGAAGCGGAGAAAATGCTGCTAGCCTTGCCAATGAACTGGCTAAACATACCAAAGGGCCAGTGTTTGCTGGTGATGTGAGTTCTTCAGTGAGATTGATGGAGCAGTTGGTGGACATTCTTGATGCACAGCTGCAGGAACTGAAACCTAGTGAAAAGGATTCAGCTGGACGGAGTTATAACAAGGTAGGTAGAAACTTTCTGTTATTTTCAATTAGATGTTTTGTATGCCTGCTCTGGATTCTTCAGCAGTTGACTGCCTAACTTTTGGTCCCCATGACATACGAATAGAAACAAAACTTCTAATTTGGTTCATATCTGAAGAAATAATTGTAGTTGCGAAAGGAGCAACATGCACTCCCCTTGCTGCCCCCCAGATGATGCTAATTATCTGAGGGAAAGTTAGTCGGTGGTAAACTTCATCTACCTGGTTGTTGTCAGTACTCTCACTTTGGAAGGCATTATCTGCAATTGGAGAGATGTGTTAAACAACTCATATACTAATACAGGCAACTCAGGCGATTATAAAAAAATTGTTATAGGAGTGTTAGATACTAAAAAGTTGTTTTCAATATTAGGTTTGGGGAAAAGGACAAGTTTTTTTTTGGTAGAAGTATAGTGTGTAGTGCTACTAATTTTTCTTACCTTGACAAAAATTTGATAGTTATTTTAACCATACTATAGTGTTTATGTGAAATTCATATGAATCTGAAATCTGTGGCTGAAATGACTTTATAGGTTTTTTTCTTGCTTTTTATCACATACTTTGTCTCTAGTTTTATCAAGATACTTTGCGTTATTATATTTAGTAAAATAAAGCTAAAAGCTGGGAATACACAGTCTTGGCAGTCAGTATACACTCACAGAAGTCCAGAGGACTACAGTACATAAGAAACACTGAGCTCAGGACCACTAGTTTAATTTTTGTAGGATTTCTTCTTCTTTCCCCATATGCAACAGATAAAAATCTAACCTCTGGTTTTCTTTTCTTTTACTAAAAAGCTCCAAAAACGCGAGAAGACATGCAGGGCTTACCTTAAGGTATCTCTCCTGTGCTGTCACCCAGCTTCCTCCCTCCTTCAGCTTCCTGCTACGCTTTATCGTCTTGCTGCATGAGCCAATGTGTTTCAGTCTTTGATAATTATATAATGTGCCCCATATCAGCTGTACAAATGTTTCTTTTCCCAGGTATATTACTCTCAGAATAAGCAAATAGCTTATTTTTATATTTTTTGCTGTTTGTGCATTCGTCCAAACATACAGGAATTTAAATGAAATATCCTCTGAATTGGAAAGTAATAATAAAGTCTTGTTATCCCCTGTTGCCATCTCTGTGGATTAAAAACAACTTCAGTAAAACAGCTATGATATATTCTTGGCAGTTTATCATATCAAAGACTGTATAGTCATAATGTATGTGCATGAAAAAGTCACTGCTTTCTTATCTCTGTGGTGTACTCTTAAATAAAATAGGCTTTGTTTTGAAAATTTTAGGTGTCATTACTAGAATCAGGTTGATATTGGGAGGGGTTACTACATAAGTAATGTGACTGTACTGTAGATATATATGTTTTTGTGAAGGATGATAGGAACAGAAAGTCACTGTTTGCCTCAGAATCTTTCTACTGAAGCCAATTTTCCTCACTGGTATATGCAAGTAAAATAGGAAATGTGATGAGGCTAACCGTAGAATTATGCCAAGCTAACTATATGATAGATCAAAATAATAAGACTACATTACATTTTGTTTTATTCTGTGAAGTTTAGAAGTTCCTTTTGCTGGGTATAGTTACTTTCTAAGTTTACTCATCTGGGGACCATATTCCTAGTCAATCAAACTTGAAGAACTTGTTTATATACGTATGAAAACAAAACAAAAGAACTTTGTAAATTTTGTAAAATAGAGGTTAGTCAGAAGCTATGACTTCACCAGTTTTGGTTGGCAAGATCTGGAGAAATAATAGCATTTCACTAGCTAGTAATAGACATTGTTGGATCTGAGAACTTTAAAAGAAAAAGCAGTGGGAAAGTCTTTTTTTAGGTATTAATATTTTGAAAGTCCCTTATTAGACTGTTTAATGGGGTCAAAGAATTACATGCTGAAATTTATAGAATTTGTCATACTGAAATTTTCAACTCACCTTTAAGGTATTAGTTAATGTATGAAATGTAATAATTGGTATGTTGCCCAGGATGTATATCTTAGTGGGAGTACTACAGCATTTTTTCTTTGGCAGAGAGACTACTTCAGAAATATGATTAGTGTAATGATCGTTTTGATTCCACTAGAAAAATACAAATGATAATAAATAAGGAGTGATTCAAATTAATGAAAACATGCCATCAGTGAGTTATGTGTATAGGTAGTAAATTTCAGCATGACCTTAATTTCTGACCAGTGTCATTTTCAGTATGTCTCAAATGAGCTTCTCTGTTCAGGTAAGACTAATAAAACACCTTAAATTACAAATTGGAAGCTGACTTACACTATGCAAATGAAACAAATACCTGCTTTGTGACAAAGGATTCATTTGTAGCTTATATTAGAGGCTCCAGTCTGTATTTCTTGGTAACTAGTGAATCTGGCCTCAGCAGACCACTTTCTGTTCCACTCCAGTTAATGGATACAGCAGTATCAATGTGAGCATTTTAACTATTTTATCTCCTAGTAGAAAGAGAGAAAAGCCTTTGACTCCACTTACAAGTATCTTCTACCTGCCAGGAAGGTCTTGGTGACTCACATGGCAGACAAAACAAGGATATTAAGATGGATTAAGCTAATTAATTTCACTCTGACAGTAGCCTCAAACAACTTTTCTACCTGCTCATTTCAATACAGTACCTCAAACAGGCCATTTTTGTTGTGTTTGTACAATGTATGTTCTTTTTTCTCAATGATTGCCAGTAGATCAGAGCAATTTATATTGGGCTTAATGATGCACTATGACTAGGCACATGGGAGAAAGAGTAAATAAACTTAGTGATTTCAGTTAGTAAGCCATAGTCAGTGTACAGCTACAGTAAGTATCAGTGCAAAAGCCAACTTTCAATTGCATAACTGACTGGGTTACATTTTATTTTATATTGTTTTGCATGGTAATACACTAAACCTATATATATGAATATTTATAACATGTATATTTAAAAGACTTTATTTTGCCTTTCTGTTTTTATTAAATTATTAGTCAAGCTTTAAATATTTTGACTGTTTTCCTGATCCCCTTAAAAACAGATCATGGTTTATACATGATGGTATACTCTCTAGTATTTTTAGCTAGCCAGGGAATTGGAAGAGTGGAAATGTTCACAAATAATTTATAAACTCTGAAGTCATCTTGGTTTTTTCCCAATGATAATAGTAGACAATGTTATAAGGCACAAATTTGGATACTATTTTAGTTCAGGTTCCCAAAACCAACATGATTTAATTTTCAAGCAAATATATTAGGCTACTCTAGAGATACCAATGTTTTCTATTTAGAACATTTAAGTCTTGAGATTATATGTAGGAGTGACACTGCATTTATGTCTAATACCTCAGATTAAGAGCTGACACTGGTTTTCTTTCTTTTCAATGATTGAGATATGATTAGATAAACAGAAATGAGCTGTCTCTTTATACTTAGTCTTTATAATTAAATAGTAGTCTACTAATCTTCAGTTAGTTCTATTTTGAAAGAGTCAGACATCAAGTTGGCCAGATAATGTGTTGTCCAGGTATTCTTCCATAAGAGTAAATCATCATATTTTTATCTTGATATAATAAAGTATGTGTAATATGATAAATTTCACAAGATAGATAAATACTGCAATTTCAGTAGTCAGTGATTGAAAATCACCTTCATACTGGAAGCAGTCAATACTAATGATGGTCTTCTAATGGATGCAGGCAATTGTTGATACAGTGGACAATCTTCTGAGACCTGAAGCTTTGGAATCATGGAAACACATGAATTCTTCTGAACAAGCACATACTGCAACGATGTTGCTGGATACATTGGAAGAAGGAGCGTTTGTCCTGGCTGACAATCTTGTAGAACCAACCAGGGTGTCAATGCCCACAGAAAATATTGGTGAGTGAATCTACTGTCAAGTTTAATTTTTATTTAGAAGATAGATGTTTAAGAGAATTATGATTTCATTGTGAATCTTTTGAGTTATTTCCAAGTGCTAAGCTTTTCTTTTGTCAAATTATGTTTGTCCTTTAATAAGAAATATAACTGATCACGTTCATAAAATTAATGCAAAAGCCAAAATCTATGCTTAATGAAAGTTGGTTTGATGTACTTTTTCCCAACTAAAAAAATCATTAAAGGAAAGAAGGGTTTAGAGTACTTAAATGCCAGAATATGGATTGCTTAAGTAGTGATAATGCTTGCTATGGAACTAGGGCAAATGCTTTTCCATTTATATGATATGTTCCTAATGAATTTAAATTACTTTCTGGAATGTGTTCTCCCAGTCAAATATTTTAGGCACACAGATATGTGAGCCAAATGTTGATATTAAAACACAACTGCTTTCAGGTAAAAATGTGGTCAGTGATGTATATCCCCCATACAGCAGAATATTCATGCTTTATAGATTGCAAAATAGCTGCAGATAGTTTTGGAGGATCGTTTAGAATGTAAATGCTGGCAGTGAGAGGCAAGAATTCACTTTTGATGATATTTGAAAAAAGTACCATAAGTTTAGCGAAATTATGCTAATGAATTAGTATAATTCTATACTGATTATACTATAATCTATAATGTATATATACTAAATATATAACGATTATACTGTAATCAGTATAGAATTGACTTGTCAGTCAGTATAGGCTTGACTGATTTAGAATTGTTATTCACTGGGGTTGGGCTCAGATGAAGTTTTATAGTATCCCTTAGTAAAGGAAAGAAATTTCCAAAGCATAAATGTGAAAACAAACCAAACAGGAACACAGACTACTCTGTCATTGAAAGACTGTATTGGAGCAGCAGATATTGAATGAAGTTCTGCTGTCTAGGATGCCATATCTTATTGCCTTATTGTGCCTACTGAAACATGGGACTTTATATTTAAAAACGCAGAAAAGCAAATTATATGGGAAAAAGAGATAAATCTAATTATGATACCTGGATTTAGATACAAAACTTTAAATAACTGAGTTTTTAGAAAGAGGGTATTATTAAAATCATATTTTTATTTATGAGGTTTGAAGTGATAAATAACTTCATTTTAAGTCAAAATAATATGGCTTGCCTTGGGAGAGCAGTCACAGGAAAGTGATAATCTACCATTGCTAGTAGAAATAGAAGATAAAGGTTCTCTTTTCTGTCTAGAGCTGTTGTTATTTCTGAGTTTAATTTATTTAGTAGTCTAATGAATTTCCTAAGATACACCTTAAACAATTCTTCCCAGATGTTTTCAGGGATGTGCCTGTAAGGTTAAAGGAGTGTAGACTTGATTATCTCAGAAGATAAATCATAAAAAGTATTTGAAGTGTTGTGTTGAGACCTCCATTTGTTTTTTAAATCCTTTGAAGACTATTTTAAAAGCAATGCCCCCCACCCCAAAAAAAAAAAAAAAAAAAAACCCTAAAAGTTCCCACTTAAGCTCCTTCCAAGAGTGCAAGAAATTTTAATAGGCCAAGTTGACATTGTCTGTCTGCTCCCATCAGCTTCACATATGTAGAACATACATATTGTTATATGTCAGAGACATTTTTATCTTAGTTTGAGAATGCTCAGGAATATTTTTTTTCCTAATAGTTGTATTTTTCGAAACTCTACATGATTATCCTTTACACTGGTTTTTAATTATTTTTTAATTAAAGAACGAACATTATGCGAAGATTTCTTATAGTGTATATAGTACATGTTTTACTGACTTCTGAAAAATAATGCCCAAGGAGGGAATTTTGAGGGAAAATCAGTTCAGTTCAGTTGCAGTCGTGTCTGACTCTTTGTGACCCCGTGAAATGCAGCACGCCAGGCATCCCTGTCCATCACCAACTCCCAGAGTTCACTCAGACTCATGTCCACCGAGTCCATGATGCCATCCAGCCATCTCATCCCCTGTCATCCCCTTCTCCTCCTGCCTCCAATCCCTCCCAGCATCAGAGTCTTTTCCAATGAGTCAACTCTTCACATGAGGTGGCCAAAGTACTGGAGTTTTAGCTTCAGCATCATTCCCTCCAAAGAAATTCCAGGGCTGATCTTCAGAATACACTGGTTGGATCTCCTTGCAGTCCAAGGGACTCTCAAGAGTCTTCTCCAACACCACGGTTCAAAAGCATCAATTCTTACGTGCTCAGCTTTCTTCACAGTCCAACTCTCACATCCATAGGTGACCACTGGAAAAACCATAGCCTTGACTAGACAGACCTTTGTTGACAAAGTAATGTCTCTGCTTTTTAATATGCTGTCTAGGTTGGTCATAATGGTCATAACTTTCCTTCCAAGGAGTAAGCATCTTTTAATTTCATTGCTGCAGTGATTTTGGAGCTCAAAAAAATAAGTCAGCCAGTGTTTCCACTGTTTCCCCATCTATTTGCCATGAAGTGATGGAACTGGATGCCGTGATTGTAGTTTTTTTAATGTTGAGTTTTAAATGAACTTTTTCACTCTCCTCTTTCATTTTCATCCAGAGGCTCTTTAGTTCATCTTGACTTTCTACCATAAGGGTGGTGTCATCTGCATATCTGAGGTGATTGATATTTCTCCCAGCAATCTTGATTTCAGCTTGTGCTTCCTCCAGCCCAGCGTTTCTCATGATGTACTCTGCATAGAAGTTAAATAATCAGGGTGACAATATACAGCCTTGATGTACTCCTTTTCTATTTGGAACCAGTCTGTTGTTCCATGTCCAGTTCTAACTGTTGCTTCCTGACCTGCATATAGGTTTCTCATCAGGCAGGTCAGGTGGTCTGGTATTCCCATCTCTTTCAGAATTTTCCACAGTTTGTTGTGATCCACACAGTCAAAGGCTTTGGCATAGTCAATAAAGCAGAAATAGATGTTTTGCTGGAACTCTCTTGCTTTTTCGATGATCCAGCGGATGTTGGCAATTTGATCTCTGGTTCCTCTGCTTTCTCTAAAACCAGCTTGAACATCAGGAAGTTCACGGTTCATGTATTGCTGAAGCTTGGCTTTCAGAATTTTGAGCTTTACTTTACTAGCTTGTGAGCTGAGTGCAATTGTGCGATAGTTTGAGCATTCTTTGCCATTGCCTCTCTTTGGGATTGGACAGAAAACTGACCGTTTCCAGTCCTGTGGCCACTACTGAGTTTTCCAAATGTGCTGGCATATTGAGTGCAGCACTTTTAGCTTATCATCTTTTAGGATTTGAAATAGCTCAACTGGAATTCCATCACCCCTACTGGCTTTGTTCGTAGTGATGCTTCCTAAGGCCCACTTGATTTCACATTCCAGGATGTCTGGCTTTAGGTAAGTGTGAGTGATCACACCATTGTGATTATTTGGGTTATGAAGATCTTTTTTGTACAGTTATTCTTTGTATTCTTGCCACCTCTTCTGCTTCTGTTAGGTCCCTACCATTTCCGTCCTTTACTGAGCCCATCTTTGCATGAAATGTTCCCTTGGTATCTGATTTTCTTGACGAGATCTCTAATCCTTCCCATTCTATTGTTTTCCTCTATTTCTTTGCATTGATTGCTGAGGAAGGCTTTCTTATTCTCCTTGCTATTCTTTGGAACTCTCCATTCAAGTGGGTATATCTTTCCTTTTCTCCTTTGCTTTTCACTTGTCTTCTTTTCATAGCTATTTGTAAGGTATCCTCAGACAGCCATTTTGCTTTTTTTGCATTTCTTTTTCTTGGGGATGCTCTTGATTCCTGTCTCCTGTAGAGTGTCATGAACCTCCGTCCATAGTTCATCAGGCACTGTCTATCAGATCTAGTTCCTTAAATCTATTTCTCACTTCCACTGTATAGTTATAAGGGATTTGATTTAGGTGAAATAGATGCATGTATGTGTATGGCTGAGTCCCTTCTCTGCTCACCCAAAACCATCACAACATTGTTAATCAGCTATACCTCAATACAAAAAAATAAGGTCCTGATCTTAATGTATTCATGTATTGATTACCCAAGAATTACTGCTATGAAGATCATTTTACATATTCCAATATATTCATATATATTTTATTTCACAATTTTGTGAAAAATATCATCCATAATTTAATGACATTAAAGATTCAGCTTTTTCCTAGGAGTTGTTCTCTTTTCAGATATGATGACTAAAATATCCCATTATCCTTTTATGTCTTCATTCTATGTTCTTATCTAAATTTAGAGTATGGCTACAGTATCTTTGTTTATTAAGACAATTTGATTTTCCTCCTTAGTGGTTTCTTCTTGAATCCCTATTTTCACTTGATTATATGATTTACCCTTATACAGGACCTCATATAATGGTAAGATTATATGTTATAATTATATCTAAGTATAGCTTTTTAAAATCAGCTTTGAGGTATATTTTATATACAATAAAATCAACTGTTTTAAAGTGTACTTTTTGATGAATGTTGACAAATGTACACCCATTTAACCAACTGCTTGGTCAGTATTTTACCTACCTCAAAAGGGTCTTTTATAATCTTTGATAGTTTTTTTTTTTTTTTTTCATATTCCCAGCCCCAAGCAACCACTGATCTGTTTTATGTCACTATAATTTTGCTTTTTCTAGACCTTCAGTTGATGGAATCATAAACTATATGCTCTTTTGATCTTGCTTCTTTTATACAGTATAACATTATTGAGATTCATCTGTTTTGGTGCCAGCAACAGTAATTAAGTCATTCTTATTGCTGAATTTCTATTTTAAGGACACAACCATATTTTTGTATCTACTCACTTGGTTGGTCATACATTTAGTTTGTTCTCAGTTTTTGACTATTACTAGTCAAGTTCTTGTTTTCCCAAATGGTTGTACCCTTTTATATTCCTAGCAAAAATTAGAGTTTTCGTTGCTTCACATTCTCGCCAGCATTTACAATTGTGTTTTCAAATGTCTTTTTCATTTTAGCCATTTTAGTGGTTTGTAATGAAATCTCATTTTGGTTTTACTTTTCATTTGTATGGTTGCCTAGTTACATTTTGCTGAAAACTGTTCCAACTTTTCATATGCTTTTTGGCTATTCATATATCTTTTTGTAAAGTATCTGCTTATATATTTTGCCCATTTTAGTTATTTATCTTAATATTGGATTATAGAAAGTGAAAATGAAAGAAAGCGAAGTCGCTCAGTCATGTGCGAGTCTTTGCGACCCATGGACTATAGCCTACCAGGATCCTCCATCCATGAGATATTCAAGGCGAGAGTACTGGAGTGGATTGCCATTTCCTTCCCCAGGGGATCGATCTTCCCAACACAGGAATCAAACCCAGTTCTCCCGCATTGTAGGCAGATTCTTTACTGTTAGGATTGTTTATATATTTCTGATATGAACCTTTGTCAAATCTATGTATATTCTGAGTGATTTCCCTTAGTATGTGACTCTCCGTTCTATTATCTTAATGATATACTGAGAGAAGGAAAAGTTTTTAATTTTGATCAAAAGTCCTCATTACCCAGCTTCAACAACATCTAGCTGATCTGGTTTCACTTATTCCTCTCACCATTGTATTGTTAAAGCAAACCCTAGCATTACATTATCACTATAAATTATTTAATATGTATCTTAGACTTTAAGAAAAAAGAACACAAGCCATTGCCATACTTTAAATTTTTTTTAAAAAAAATAGGTTCACATGATAAAAAGGAGATTTCAATTATTTAATTTTTAGAAAGTTGTTAGTACCTAGTTTGTTTACTGAGAAGGCAATGGCACCCCACTCCAGTACTCTCGCCTGGAAAATCCCATGGACGGCAGAGCCTGGTAGGCTGCAGTCCATGGGGTTGCTAAGAGTCGGAAACGAATACGTGGCTTCCCTTTCACTTTTCACTTTTCATGCATTGGAGAAGGAAATGGCCACCCACTCCAGTGTTCTTGCCTGGAGAATCCCAGGGACAGGGGAGCCTGGTGGGCTGTCGTCTATGGGAGCGCATAAAATCAGACATGACTGAAGTGACTTAGCAGCGGCAGCAGCAGTTTGTTTAACCAGTATACAAACAAGTTCATCTACATCTGACTGATGCATTGCTCGTACAGGAGAGAAAAAATTTTCCTTCTACCTTCTAGGTTCTTTGGCTTGTCTAATAACCTCCAATTTAAATTCTACTCTACCTGCCCTCCCCCCAGTAATTTTCTTTTGCATCTTATGAAAAGAAACACATATTTGATTGTCTTTCTTTATGATCTTAGGATTGATTAGGTGGTTTAGTTATTATCAGCCTACTCCAGCATTATAGAATTCCCTATAGTTTATTTTCCCAATGTGTTTAGCAGCCAACTTGATTGTATATATCAATTTAAGCTTAGTTATATTGTGGTAACAAAAACCCCAGAGTCACAGCAGCTCTAAACAATAAAGTTTATGACTCCTTAACTCCATGGCACCTGAGCCCCGACTTTGCTCTGCTCTGTACCATCTACTCCCGTTGTTTTTACCCTGAGACTCAAGCTAGTGGAACGTGGTAACAATGCTGGTCGGCTGCCAGAGGTCCTAGTTATTCCTATACACTCTCTTATTTTTCTTCCTCTTTCGACTCACTGCAGCCACTACACAGAAATGAATTTGACAAACATAAGGAGATATAACTATATTAAAATCCCATCAGCAGCACCGGCTATGAGTGAGGCTCCAGGTGGTTCTCCTATGGATCAAGTATATTCACTTTTAGGAAATATGTTGAACAAAGCATATATTATTTGAAGTATACAAGAGTATAGAGAAAATCATAAACATCTGGTACCAGTCATCCACTGAGCCACATCATAGCATTTCACCATATTTACTTCAAGTTTGGGGGAAAGAAATAGGTATATATAACCTAGAAATCCTCTGGGCCCCTACTTCCGGATCAGATTAAGAAGGGGGTAGCCATCATTCTTACTTTACTTGTAAGCATTAGTAAGTTTTTATTTATTTACTTTTGCTCTACAGGTATGTGTGTTTAGCAACTATCTTTCATATTTTAGGGCTTCCCTGATAGCTCCATTCGTAAGGAATCTACCTGTAATGCAGGAGACCCTGGTTTAACTCCTGGGTTGGGAAGATCCCCTGGAGAAGGGAAAGGCTACCCACTCCAGTATTCTGGCCTGGAGAATGCCAAGGGGTTGCAGAGTCAGACACAACTGAGTGACTTTCACTTCACTTTCATATTTTAACATGAATGATTTCACACTATAAATATAACTGTACATTTTTCATATTTATGCCCATTGATATGTACATCTCTTGATCATTCATTTGTCCTAAGAATGCACAGTTATTTATGCCTGTGATAGATATTTTAGTAGCTTATGCTTTATTGATGATATTAGAAAAACTGCGGGGAACTTTATGTCTCTTACTCATCCTTTATACCTTTCTAGACACATATGCACACACACACACACACACACACACACACACACACACACACACCTGGAAATAGTTTTGGAGTGATAGAGCATGCCCATGTTTAACTTTACTAATACTGCCAAATTGCTTTCTACTGCTTTACCAATTTTACACTCTCGCCAATAATACCACCACTGTTCCCTATCACTCTCTTTGNCACACACACACACACACACACACACACACACACAAACCTGGAAATAGTTTTGGAGTGATAGAGCATGCCCATGTTTAACTTTACTAATACTGCCAAATTGCTTTCTACTGCTTTACCAATTTTACACTCTCGCCAATAATACCACCACTGTTCCCTATCACTCTCTTTGCCAAAGTTCTATTATTGATATAAATTTTATCATTCTAATAGACCTGAATTGATCACATGTTTTAATTTGCAGTTCCCTGATTACTTAATGCATTTATTGGATATTTTAATTTTCTCTTTTGTGAATATGTTATCCACATTTTTTCCTATTTATCTCTTTCTCTGTAGCTAATGCATTCTGGAACATTCTGGAAACTAATTCTTTGAAGATTACATAGTTTGCAAATGTTTTTCCTGTCTGTGTCTTCTTTTTTACTTTGTATATTAATATTTTGTTTTACAGAATAATAAAATCAAATTATGAGTCTTTTCTTTTAAGATTGATACTTTTGAAACCTTACTTAAAAATACAGTGTGTTTTTTCTTTTGGTCCCTTGACCAAGAAATTTTTCTCTGCTTTGTAGTGATAAAGAGTTTATACTTTATTTAGAAATGAAAAAGCTTTGCCTTTTTGCATTTATGTTTTTAATCCAACCTGAAGTTTATTTTATTTATGATATTAGTGAGGGAACTAATTTTATTTTTTTCCATATGGATAGTTGTTCCAGCACTTCAAAAACATAATCCATTCCTTTACCCAGTGGTTTGTCAAGATATCTCTGTCATATATCAAGTTTCTGTACATGTTGGGATTGTCTGTTTTACATTGTTGCTTTTTTTCTTTAGTAATATTAATATCTGGTGAGTTCTTTCAACCCTGCTCCTTGAGGAATCGAATTCCTCTTAGCTGCTTTTTGGCATGTTTCTTCCATGTGCATTTTAAAATCAGCCTGTCAAGTTCCAAATACTAAAAAAATTTTTGTTGGAGTTTTTATTAGAATTATACTGAGTTTGTAGATAGACTTTGAAAGAAGTGTCACAGATTTATCTGTTGAGTTCTTCCAGATTGGAGAAGGATAGAGTTCTCCATCTGTTGTTAGGTTTCCTAGGAAATTTATATATTTCTCCCAAAAATGTCTTGGGACATCTAGGCTTATTTCTAGGAAGTGTACACTATTTCTTTTGTAAATAGCATTTTAAAAAGTTATATATTCTGATTGTTTATTAGTATACAGTTGATTTTGCTGATTGCAGCTTGTTAAATTATGTTCCTTCTGATAGTATAGTCTTCCTCACATTACTATGTAGTTGACTATATTTTCTGTAAATGATTAACAAATTGCTTTTTCCTCCTAGTTTTTGTACATTTTTGTTATTCTTGAATTACTGTATTAGCTAGGTCTTTTATACAATGCTAAATAAAACTTAGTGATAGGGATCAACCTGACTTTTAAAAATATGCTTCTAGTTTTTCATTTTTTTCTATAGGTTTGGATACTAACCCTTAACTGATAATTAAGCCTTTATCTGGGCAAGGAATTTTTGTTTTATCCTTCTTGTTTATAAAGATTTTTTATACTACATGAATGTTGAAATTTGTTGAATTCTTTCTCTTAATATTTTTCTTGTTTCTTAATTTGGCTAAAGACATTAATGTGTTTTCTAATACGACTGAAGTGACTTAGCAGTAATGCATTAATTTATGTATGCCTTTTTCAGTTAAAATTCAATTTGTTTAGGATATACTTAACATGTATATATCGGAGAAGGCAATGGCAACCCACTCCAGTACTCTTGCCGGGGAAATCCCATGGACGGAGGAGCCTGGTAGGCTGTAGTCCATGGGGTCGCTAAGAGCCGGGACGACCGAGCGGCTTCACTTTCACTTTTCACTTTCATGCATTGGAGAAGGAAATGGCAACCCACTTCAGCGTTCTTGCCTGAAGAATCCCAGGGACAGAGGAGCCTAGTGGGCTGCCGTCTATGGGGTCGCACAGAGCTGGACATGACTGAAGCGACTTAGCAGCAGCAACATGTATATATAATTAAATATTTTACGTACTTTAAATAAGTGAGAATATTCTGTAATTTTTACGGTTTTATGCATCAAGATTATATATATATCTTATGAAATGAGTTGAAAAACATTTTTTTTTAACACTTACTGGATCAATTTGTTAAAGATTCAGTATATATTTAACCATGAGTNCCTTTACCCAGTGGTTTGTCAAGATATCTCTGTCATATATCAAGTTTCTGTACATGTTGGGATTGTCTGTTTTACATTGTTGCTTTTTTTCTTTAGTAATATTAATATCTGGTGAGTTCTTTCAACCCTGCTCCTTGAGGAATCGAATTCCTCTTAGCTGCTTTTTGGCATGTTTCTTCCATGTGCATTTTAAAATCAGCCTGTCAAGTTCCAAATACTAAAAAAATTTTTGTTGGAGTTTTTATTAGAATTATACTGAGTTTGTAGATAGACTTTGAAAGAAGTGTCACAGATTTATCTGTTGAGTTCTTCCAGATTGGAGAAGGATAGAGTTCTCCATCTGTTGTTAGGTTTCCTAGGAAATTTATATATTTCTCCCAAAAATGTCTTGGGACATCTAGGCTTATTTCTAGGAAGTGTACACTATTTCTTTTGTAAATAGCATTTTAAAAAGTTATATATTCTGATTGTTTATTAGTATACAGTTGATTTTGCTGATTGCAGCTTGTTAAATTATGTTCCTTCTGATAGTATAGTCTTCCTCACATTACTATGTAGTTGACTATATTTTCTGTAAATGATTAACAAATTGCTTTTTCCTCCTAGTTTTTGTACATTTTTGTTATTCTTGAATTACTGTATTAGCTAGGTCTTTTATACAATGCTAAATAAAACTTAGTGATAGGGATCAACCTGACTTTTAAAAATATGCTTCTAGTTTTTCATTTTTTTCTATAGGTTTGGATACTAACCCTTAACTGATAATTAAGCCTTTATCTGGGCAAGGAATTTTTGTTTTATCCTTCTTGTTTATAAAGATTTTTTATACTACATGAATGTTGAAATTTGTTGAATTCTTTCTCTTAATATTTTTCTTGTTTCTTAATTTGGCTAAAGACATTAATGTGTTTTCTAATACGACTGAAGTGACTTAGCAGTAATGCATTAATTTATGTATGCCTTTTTCAGTTAAAATTCAATTTGTTTAGGATATACTTAACATGTATATATCGGAGAAGGCAATGGCAACCCACTCCAGTACTCTTGCCGGGGAAATCCCATGGACGGAGGAGCCTGGTAGGCTGTAGTCCATGGGGTCGCTAAGAGCCGGGACGACCGAGCGGCTTCACTTTCACTTTTCACTTTCATGCATTGGAGAAGGAAATGGCAACCCACTTCAGCGTTCTTGCCTGAAGAATCCCAGGGACAGAGGAGCCTAGTGGGCTGCCGTCTATGGGGTCGCACAGAGCTGGACATGACTGAAGCGACTTAGCAGCAGCAACATGTATATATAATTAAATATTTTACGTACTTTAAATAAGTGAGAATATTCTGTAATTTTTACGGTTTTATGCATCAAGATTATATATATATCTTATGAAATGAGTTGAAAAACATTTTTTTTTAACACTTACTGGATCAATTTGTTAAAGATTCAGTATATATTTAACCATGAGTTCATTTTCTTAAGTGATCATAAACTGTTGAATTTTTTTTTTAGTCAGCTTTGTTTCTAGGAAAATTTCCTTTTGTCTATCTTTATTTGTACTATAAAGTTGATTATTTCATCTCTACTAAGATCTATAGTAATGATCCTGTTTTTGAAAATTCAAATAAATTATTTTTACTATCGATATTGTTTTAAGCATTATTATATGTTAAATGAAATTAACTCTTTGTTCATAATTATTTGGGATATTTCATGAAAGCTTTGGGGAAGGCAATGGCACCCCACCCCAGTACTCTTGCCTGGAAAATCCAATGGACGGAGGAGCCTGGTGGGCTGCAGTCCATGGGGTCGCTAACAGTCGGACAGACTGAGCGACTTCACTTTCACTTTTCTCTTTCATGCATTGGAGAAGGAAATGGCAACCCACTCCAGTATTCTTGCCTGGAGAATCCCAGGGATGGGTGAGCCTGGTGGGCTGCCGTCTATGGGGTCACACAGAGTCGGACACGACTGAAGTGACTTAGCAGCAGCAGCAGCAGCAGCATGAAAGCTTAAAAGATTTCCTTCTACTCTGTCTTGTCTTAAGAATAATTAATAATTGAGAACCCCTTTCAGTGTGAAGAAGAGGGAGGTATATTTTCGATGTATGTTTTTATCATTCATCTTGTCTCCTTCAAATCATTACCCACACACATGGAAGTGATCATCTACATACCCACCTGCTTAATCTTTCTAAGCAAAGTATCTCAACTAGCTTCTGCGCCAGGTAGAGTTCTAAGAGTTATAGGTCTGTCATTATAAACTTATATTTCAGGTGCTTGACATGTGTCATTGTAAACTTATATTTCAGGTGCTTGACATTTCAGCTTATAAAAATCTCTGTAATGTTATGATTTCATATTTATAGTTGAATCTGTAAGTATTTTACAAAAGAAAGTTGAGAAAGATTTTGAAAAAATAGCATACAAGAGTTACTCTATAATGGTATGAGTTCATTTTCCTAAAAGGCAAAGAGTGAATTCATTACTCACATTCATACACACATTGACTCTGTGTGTATGTGCATGTGTATGCACATAGAAGCATATGTATATGTGTTATCTAAATACAGAAATAGCTATTCAAGGATATATGCCATTAGAGAGGGTAAAATTTAGAGAAAATATGTGGACTGTATTTATTGAATTATGTGTTACTTTTAAAAATTCAAATATCTGAAATGAAAATTTTTCCATCCAGTTCCTCTCATTTCATCAGTAAATGGCACATTCTAATTATTAATATGAAATAGTTAAGTAGAAAAAATAATATTTTTTCATTTTTAATGAATGTATGCTGATATAAAGTATTATAATCTTTATTGGAATTATAGTAGACAACATTTATGTTGAGAATATTACTATATTATTTTTTAAACAGAGTTGAATACTATTTTTTAAACAGAGTCTTGCTGATCATATAAATGTTCTTAATGTTTCTTTATTGACTTGGCTTCATTTCCTAACATGTTTCCTAATGTTCCTACCTCATTAGAATTTTTGAACTTTGGATCATACTGCAATGGTTCACAAACTTTTTCTATAAAAATCCAAGTAGTACACATTTTAAGCTTTGCAAGCCATGTGGCCTAAGCTGCAAATACTTAACTGCCATAGGCAATATGTTAATAGATAATCGAGGCTGTGTCCCAGTAAAATATTATTTACCCAAACAAGTGGCAGATCAGAATCCCCAACTTGAGTATGTAAAAATTGATCAGTACTAGTGAGAATTAATGGGAAGTTTGAACATAATGCCAGATGTAGACGTTTTCTCATAAATAATGCTATGCCGGGCAACTACTTTTAGAAATTATCGAAAAGTTATTACTGCAAAATTGACCTATGTAATCTTTATGTATTGAAATACATTATGTAGCAATACATAGAAATAGATACCTACTTGCAGTAGAAGTATTCAAATTTTATACTTCATATTGTGTTTTACCATTACCAAGTAATGGCCATTGAAAATTAACATAGAGTCAAAAAATAATTTTGAAATATTTTTGTTTAACATGATTTCAGTGAAACTTTGATCAGTTCAGTTTAGTCGCACAGTTGTGTCTGACTCTTTGCGACACCATGAACCGCAGCACACCAGGCCTCCCCGTCTGTCATCACCTCCTGGAGTTCACTCAGACTCATGTCCATGAAGTTGATGATGCCATCCAACCATCTCATCCTCTGTCGTACCCTTCTCCTCCTGCCCTCAATCCTTCCCAGCATCAGAGTCTTTTCTAATGAGTCTGCTCCTCGCATCAGGTGCCCCAAGTATTGGAGTTTCAGCCTCAACATCAGTCCTTCCAGTGAACACTCAGGACTGATCTCCTTTAGGATGGACTGGGTAGATCTCCTTGCAAACGAAGGGACTCTCAAGAGTCTTCTCCAACACCACAGTTCAAAAGCATCAATTCTTTGGCGCTCAGCATTCTTTACAGTCCAACTCTCACATCCATACGTGACCACTGGAAAAACCATAGCCTTGACTAGACGGACCTTTGTTAACAATGTCTCTGCTTTTTAAATATGCTGTCTAGCTAACTTTCCTTCCAAGGAGTAAGTGTCTTTTAATTTCATTGCTGTAATTGCAATTTTGATAGTTTTGTGCTATAAATTAGACACTTCATATTCATAGCCCAAAAGACTAGAATTAGTTAACAAAGGATATGTAAAACTCCAAAGAAAATTTTAAAACGATTATACCAAAATTTTTAAAGTAGTAAAGTTTAAGACCTCTTAGAATAATTTAGTTGTTTGTTCATAATTTTGTTGTAATTGAACACTAAAGTTTATAGATAGTAAACAAGGAGAATAATGATTTCTGTGCCATTTGCCTTTTTGTCAGTGAATATAAAGAATGCCCCTTTGTTTCCCTCCTTTATCTTTTACCTCATCCAGTTCTGGAAGTTGCAGTACTCAGTACAGAAGGACAGGTCCAAGACTTTAAATTTCCTCTGGGCATCAAAGGAGCAGGCAGCTCAATCCAACTCTCTGCAAATACTGTTAAACAGAACAGCAGGAATGGTAAGATGGAGCAAAGTCTTTTAAAAATTGATAGGTTTTTTTGTTCAGTTAAACCTGTTAATTCTAAAGTGCTAAGTATTTGACTCTTAATATAACAAATACGGCTTAACATTTAAAAGCAGATTTAAAATAACATCTACTCTTTCCAGGTAAACTTAATCTGAATAAAGATTTCATAAGGATTTCATTTTGTTATTTACTGTGTCTTATCTTATTCATAAGCATATTTTCTGTAAAGACAATATGACTGTTTTTACCTTCCTAGGTCTTGCAAAGTTGGTGTTCATCATTTACCGGAGTCTGGGACAGTTCCTTAGTACCGAAAATGCAACCATAAAACTGGGTGCTGACTTTATTGGTCGAAATAGCACCATTGCAGTGAATTCTCACGTCATTTCAGTTTCAATCAATAAAGAGTCCAGCCGAGTATACTTGACAGATCCTGTGCTTTTTACCCTACCACACATTGATGTAAGTTATGTATGCTAATGAAGTAGTGGAAGGTTATAAAACCAGTGAGGAAGGAAAGCAAAACTGATGTTGTGGATTGAGACAAGGGGATTGGAGAAGTGGCAGAGAGGAAAGAAAAGACTTCCTATTTGAATTTTAAATGTTGGACAGGTCAGAGACACAAGTTTATTTAAGTCTGCGAACATAAAACTAAATGAGCCTGGTTCAGTGATTATTAGAATTTAAGTGTATTCTTAATGAAAGCTAATTCAGTAATCAACAGGAAAATGTAAATGCCTGTAATTTGTTTTAGAATGAAAATTAACCCTTTCCTTACCAGCATGATAACAGAGTTCTAGTACCTTCCTTTTTCATGTGGCAGATCTTTTTGGTTTGTTTTACTGATCATATTAACAGAATCATTATCAAGCATTGTGTTTTTAACAATATAGAATTGAAGAGATGTGATTCCTCTGCTATACCTTAGAATGCAGGTTAGTAGTTAAATAATTGCACTGTGTTGGAAGATCGTCTGCAGAATTTGGCTGTAGTTATAGTAGAGTGAATAAGTGGGCATAGATAGCCATGTAAATCTCCAGAATTGGCAAAGAACAATACATTTGTATGGATATTTTCTTCTCATATTTTCTGTAGTTTGCTTCACTCTCTTTAGTGCCTTGACGTACAACTATAGGATTTGAGTCATCTCTATTGTGTCCCTTAGAACAAAAAGGGGCCCAAAACAGGAAGGATTTTTAAACACTTGGTCCTTATAGAATTTATCAGAGCAATTTTTTTCAGAAAATAAATGATTCTGATTACCATCGGTATATAAAATCAGAAGATGGAAATTGTAATTGTGTGAAATGGGTCTTTGGTAATTTAGAGTATACTTTAGAGTGTTTCGGACTATAAAGCCCCTTTTAGGTTAGGTGTCTGCCTTGTATAACATAGTCTACAATTTTGCTGATGAAAAACTTTATAGTCCGAAACATGCAAAGTTTAATCTAAATTACCTTTTACACATATTAAACAATTGCTATTGCCATCTTAGAGTATAAAATCCTAATTTTATCCTGTCATTTTATTTCCCAGCCTGACAATTATTTCAATGCAAACTGCTCCTTCTGGAACTACTCAGAGAGAACTATGATGGGATATTGGTCTACTCAGGGCTGCAAGCTGGTTGACACTAATAAAACTCGTACGACGTGTGCATGCAGCCACCTAACCAATTTTGCGATTCTCATGGCCCACAGGGAAATTGCAGTGAGTATTTGCACTTCTAATTAGTAGCAGAGAAAAACCTCAGAGATTCAAAACAGCCTGTGTAATTGTCCCTTCTTTGGGTGCTTATCGTAACTAAAAAGCAAACAAAGTAATGTGGATTTCTAGTTGTTTCTACACCGTCCATATATTTTAGGCAGTTTCGACACTGTATTGTTACTTCTAAAGATCATGTACTTCATAGACTCGTTCTAAGTTTTTCTCCTGTGGTCAGGTGTTAAGCAGAGGCGTCAGGGATTTAAAAAGCTAACAGCAACAATAGATTATATACAGAGAGTTTTAAATAGTAACATGCCTTCCCCATCTTAAATGTTTGAATCTCATTTCAAAACTTTTCTATAAGTTGCCAAGCACTTTGCACACTCTGTAAGACTGCAGATTTCGAAAGATCAGAAAGATTTCTGGGATATTTTAGAATTCATCTCTTCTTCTGATTAAGAGAACAATAGCCAGAAAATAAAAGTTATTTTAAGAACTGCAGCATGAAAACTCTCAGATCTACTATGTACTTAACTCTTAGTATATAAAATCTCAAGGAGAAAATTAAAACTTAAAATTTGAGTTGTTAGTCTGGAAATTCACTAAAATGCCAATTATTTTTAAATAAGTCTTTATTATAAAATGTTTTCTGTGTTTATGTAAGTAATAACTTCGGTCATTTTCTAAGTAGAATCTTCTACTTTCATAGATCATTCTTTGAATATAAAAATCAATAATATAATACTGAACTATTACATGATGAAAAAAAATTTGTGTTAGCATTGAGCCCCATTTGAACACATATGAATATTCAGAGTTTAGATTTAAAAGATGAACTCTCACATGTGTATCTTATATTTATTTAATGTAACATAGGAATACTAAAGTCCCTCATATTTATTATTTTTATTTTCAGTACAAAGATGGAGTTCATGAATTACTCCTTACAGTCATCACCTGGGTGGGAATTGTCATTTCCCTTGTTTGTCTGGCTATCTGCATCTTCACTTTCTGCTTTTTCCGTGGTCTACAGAGTGACCGTAATACCATTCACAAGAACCTTTGTATCAACCTTTTTATTGCTGAATTTATTTTCCTAATAGGCATTGATAAGACAAAATACATGGTAAGTACCCCTTCCATTTGTTGACCTTGAATCTCTGAAGATTATTATTATAACAAGTTATCCACATATGCTGCTATTAATATTTGACCTTATAACTTAATATAGTTGACATGGCGATACTAAAGGATAATTTGTAATAAAAGACAACCCAATCATTAAGAAATATTGTGGGTTAACTTATTTCTTATATTAAGGTACAGTTGCATTTTTCTGGGTTTTAATAAAACATGTAATTTGAGTAGAAGAATGCTGGGGACACTAAAATGAAAAGATAATATTAAATTTTCATTTTGTTTAGTCATTCTGACCAGTGATCATTTCCTCATAATCTGAGCAATTTATTCTTTATCATGAGGTCTCAATGTAAGAAAGATAACTTAGTTAATGCTTTACAGTATAGAATGAATTTGAGAATGCTCTACATATGACAGGAAATGATGTTAACTAATTAGAGCTAGTATATTTACCATTAAAGCAAAATTTTTAAAATTCTGTAATAGAAAAAAATAGAACTTATGGTTCTGGAAACAATTTTTCTAAAGATTTTTAAAACAAATTATCTACAAATAGAATATTCAGATTTTAAAATATGTAATTATAGAAGAGAAATTAATGTTTTCTTATTTGCATTTATTTTTACTAAAAATGTAAATGTCTTATAGTGATGATATTTTTAGCACACCTAGCATTATACTTCATAAACATTGAGTTATATTTAGCAATATTTTCGTTATTAAAAGGTTTTTTAAAAGCAGTCATTTAAATAATAATGTATCTTAAAGACAGTATCAGTGAATACTGTATAGTTTTGGAGTGGGCTGTTTATATTCACATGTTCCCTTTTGGGTTTTTGCTTCTTTCTTTTATAGATTGCATGCCCAATATTTGCAGGACTATTACACTTTTTCTTTTTGGCTGCTTTTGCTTGGATGTGTCTAGAAGGTGTACAGCTCTATCTAATGTTAGTTGAAGTCTTTGAAAGTGAATATTCAAGAAAGAAATACTACTATGTTGCTGGTTACTTGTTTCCTGCCACAGTGGTTGGAGTTTCAGCTGCTATTGACTATAAGAGCT
Organism: Oreotragus oreotragus; assembly: GCA_006410675.1. Lineage (NCBI taxonomy): Eukaryota > Metazoa > Chordata > Mammalia > Artiodactyla > Bovidae > Oreotragus > Oreotragus oreotragus. Next base: position 665,004 of record SJYX01003535.1, read on the forward strand.
ATGGAACAGAAAAAGCGTAAGTAATTGCAAGTGACCTGAGTGTTTTTCAAGTGAATAATTTTTTTTTAAGCCTGTTAGCTGTCAGTGAGGGTCCCTGACAGACTAAAATAGCATCTGAAAGCTTTATTGGTAAGAGAATGGGCATGCCGTGCACAAATTACAATCAAGTCTTTTGTAATTTTCTAGGTTCAGAGGATTTGTACTCTGGTGAGGCAGATTCTAAATTATGGACTTTCTTTTTAACACAAAAGATTGACCTGAAACAAATTGAAAAAGTAAATAACTTTTTAGCCTTAGAAAGATATTAAGCAAAAAATTCTTGTGAACTTAAAGCATCTGACAGGTTTAACTCCTCAGTTTTTAAGCTAATGCTTCATTAGCTCTCTTTGTACAGCCGACCCTCTAGCTAACTCTCGTTTTGAATTGTGACAGTACCACATTCCATCCCATATGTTTTACTTTGATAATATTTTATCAGGCAGTTTGAAAGGATTAAAATAAGTGACTGTCATTCATTTATTAAAAAAAATACAGATATTTATGGAAAGTGACAGAAGGTAGACATAGCCATGTTTCTAAGGATTTTGTTTGCTAGAGGCATGAATTTGCCTTCCAATTCTGTTTATTTTTTCCTTTGATAAAATTAGTTATATAAAGATTCTTTGGACTAAAAAAAGCTTTTTGACTACACAGATGATGAAAGACAAAAGAAATTCGTTGGGGATTCAATGTTATATGAAGAATGAACTACTAAGTAAAATCTGTCTTAATAAGTTTATGCATCATTTACTCTAATGATGTATGCATTCTGTGCTTGGATTTTTTTCCCCTAGTATTCATCCATTCCCATTTGAGATGTTATATTTGTGATATACTGTTTCACAACAAACATTACATCTGAACACTTATTATTATTTTTTTTTATCCTCTGTGTGCCATAGGGTGAAACATTTTAGCTCAGATGTAGATCCGAAAGGCAGATTTGAAGATAAGAACTTTTGAACAATGAGACAATTTGGAATGCTGAGTTTCAAGTTTTTCTTAGTAAAATTAGAGGTTTTAACATTTCAGGATTGGGGTGGGAGTTATTGTTTTCCCAACACAATTATGTATGTCTTTATCAAATTTAAAACCTGAAATGAAGAACAGTAGTTTGAGGTAAATAATTACTACTCTTTAAGTCAGAGCCAACTCAATTATTGATATTGTTCTTATCCATGATAAATTGATTTTCAAAGGCAACTGTAAAGATAGTGTTGTTTGTTAGATATTTAAAATTCTGTCTTACTTGTGATTTGAGGATCCACTTAATGTTCTTTTCTTTTCATAATAGTTGCTGGCTTCATGTTGATAACTATTTTATATGGAGTTTCATTGGACCTGTTACCTTCATTATTCTGGTAAGCAGACTCTGCTTTGCTTTCCTTTTTATTCTTGCCTTTTTAGCTGTACAATGGAAGTAGGGATAATTTGTTTTACTGTTTATTTGTCTATACATGCAAAGATTTTATCAACATGTCTAGCTTACAAAATAAAATAATGTATATTTTACTTATGATATAGTTATTGAGAGTTTATATACTAATTATTACTATTTCTGAAAACCCTCTTTCTTTTAAGAAGTACTTCTATCCTCATTTGTAATTTAGTTTGCAGAAATGTGATGTCATAATCTAATATATGTATATATGCAAGTGTATATATAAAAGCCATGTTAAGATTTTATGATTTGAAAGTAGTTTGAAAATTAGAAAGAGATAAAATGTGTACCATATTCTGTTTTTGACTAGTGGAGTTTTTTTACTAAGAGGTTTATTTTAGGTAGTTATGTCTTTAGAATCTATAGTATTAGCTCTGCACCATGCCTGTATAGCATTTATGAATTAAATAAGTGTTTTATAGAAATAAAAGAAAATTAGGTTAATGTTTATTATCATAATTTCTACATGGTAATTTAGTACTTTTAAATAAATTCCACACCCAGATTCTTTTTAAGGGACGAAACATTTTTTTAAGCTTAGAGTAATAAAATAATATTAAATACATTTTAAATTCATTAGAAATCAAATTATCTTTCTGAGACTTAAAATACCAAATGCACATATTGGTTTCTAAGAAATTTTGTTTTAAAATAAACTTAATACAACTTAAGTAAAGACATTAAGGTTTCTTTTCTTAAATTATCACTAATCAGATATTTGAAATATAGTAGAAATTTTTATAAAAGTTAAAATATTTGGATTTCAGCATTTAAAAGCTCTTCACTCAGTTTTAACATGCTGTTACAAATAATGGTTTCTGACTATTGTAAGATTGAAAATGAAACATAATCAACTTTATATATCACCTATGTCTTTTTATTTCTATTAAGATTGTTTTTTCTATAAAAAAGTGACACAGTAAGCTTATTAAGATATTTCCTATGGTTAGTAGTATTATGATTATAGTTACTAGTATTTTAATAAAATTAAGAAAAAATTTTAGTAGTTCAAGGACAGTTAAAACTATCTCAAGTGTATATACTTTTGTCATTAAAATGAATTATTTTATGCAGTTACTTATAAAAGTAAAATGAAAATTTGAGATGAATGCCTGTAGGATCAGGATTGGGGTGGGAGTTATTGTTTTCCCAACACAATTATGTATGTCTTTATCAAATTTAAAACCTGAAATGAAGAACAGTAGTTTGAGGTAAATAATTACTACTCTTTAAGTCAGAGCCAACTCAATTATTGATATTGTTCTTATCCATGATAAATTGATTTTCAAAGGCAACTGTAAAGATAGTGTTGTTTGTTAGATATTTAAAATTCTGTCTTACTTGTGATTTGAGGATCCACTTAATGTTCTTTTCTTTTCATAATAGTTGCTGGCTTCATGTTGATAACTATTTTATATGGAGTTTCATTGGACCTGTTACCTTCATTATTCTGGTAAGCAGACTCTGCTTTGCTTTCCTTTTTATTCTTGCCTTTTTAGCTGTACAATGGAAGTAGGGATAATTTGTTTTACTGTTTATTTGTCTATACATGCAAAGATTTTATCAACATGTCTAGCTTACAAAATAAAATAATGTATATTTTACTTATGATATAGTTATTGAGAGTTTATATACTAATTATTACTATTTCTGAAAACCCTCTTTCTTTTAAGAAGTACTTCTATCCTCATTTGTAATTTAGTTTGCAGAAATGTGATGTCATAATCTAATATATGTATATATGCAGGTGTATATATAAAAGCCATGTTAAGATTTTATGATTTGAAAGTAGTTTGAAAATTAGAAAGAGATAAAATGTGTACCATATTCTGTTTTTGACTAGTGGAGTTTTTTTACTAAGAGGTTTATTTTAGGTAGTTATGTCTTTAGAATCTATAGTATTAGCTCTGCACCATGCCTGTATAGCATTTATGAATTAAATAAGTGTTTTATAGAAATAAAAGAAAATTAGGTTAATGTTTATTATCATAATTTCTACATGGTAATTTAGTACTTTTAAATAAATTCCACACCCAGATTCTTTTTAAGGGACGAAACATTTTTTTAAGCTTAGAGTAATAAAATAATATTAAATACATTTTAAATTCATTAGAAATCAAATTATCTTTCTGAGACTTAAAATACCAAATGCACATATTGGTTTCTAAGAAATTTTGTTTTAAAATAAACTTAATACAACTTAAGTAAAGACATTAAGGTTTCTTTTCTTAAATTATCACTAATCAGATATTTGAAATATAGTAGAAATTTTTATAAAAGTTAAAATATTTGGATTTCAGCATTTAAAAGCTCTTCACTCAGTTTTAACATGCTGTTACAAATAATGGTTTCTGACTATTGTAAGATTGAAAATGAAACATAATCAACTTTATATATCACCTATGTCTTTTTATTTCTATTAAGATTGTTTTTTCTATAAAAAAGTGACACGGTAAGCTTATTAAGATATTTCCTATGGTTAGTAGTATTATGATTATAGTTACTAGTATTTTAATAAAATTAAGAAAAAATTTTAGTAGTTCAAGGACAGTTAAAACTATCTCAAGTGTATATACTTTTGTCATTAAAATGAATTATTTTATGCAGTTACTTATAAAAGTAAAATGAAAATTTGAGATGAATGCCTGTAGGAGGCATACCAGTAAAACACTCCCAAGTTTTCCTTGGAAAGTTGATTTCTCATCAGAGTTATTCAATCGAGATGATTGCCCCAGTGTTTGCTCTTAGTTTCCTTAACACAGCCTGAGCCTATCTTTATTTACATGACAAACAGCTGAGTTGAAAAGGTATGGTTCTCAAAGACACAGGCTTCTTTTTTCCCTGAACTATTGGCCAAAGATTGATACCTTGAAGATTGTAAAGACCATTGTAGGGATATTCGATGTATATGTCTGTCTTATTGCAGTTTTTTCTTTGTTTTTCTTTTTTTTTAATATCAGAAGATAACTACTGACTTTAGAATGTTAAAAAACCTTTCACTTGGCAAAAGGAGTTAATGTTCATTTATCCTCAGCTTCCAGCAAGAAAAGAAGTAAAGGATGTTTTATTGTGTTGTCCATTTATAGTGAGAGCCTACTATGATTTTATAGCCTTGTCCTTATTATCTTCTACCAAATCATTTATATTGAGATGTGAAGGGCTTTGGGGAACAGTGTTCTTAACTTAAAAAACAAAACAAAACAGCAGGTTGCAATCACAGTACAGATCCTTGGAGTAATTCTCCTTCAATTGCTTTGCCCTCTAATCGTCCCAACATAGAAAGACAAAGAATTGTATTACAATGTAAAACATTATCTCAAATGTAACCTAAAGTGAGATATATGATTTTTCAGCACATGTTTGTTTAGTATTAATGTATTTATATATATATATATATCCTTATGGTGATATAGGTCATTAGAAAATCAGTTCAGACACAGTTTAGCAAATTACACAAAATAAATTATATTGTATACTACCCTTTTAAGGAGTAAAAAAATTACCTATTGATATTCCTAGAAAGCATAGTTTTGTATTTCCAGCTTTCTGAATTGAAATCATGTAACTTTAGTAGTATTAAATAAGTGTACAGTTTTAATCATTTTCAGTGAAGGAAAAAAAAAACATGTTATAGGACATAAAATTCCCTACTTCTGTATTTCTATAGGATGTCTTGCCTACAGGCACTAGAGTTATTATATCTATGAGAAAAGTGCTTGTAAGTAATGAGCAGTGGGAAACCATTAGTATGCCTGAAATAGTTTAATGAAAGCTTGGATCATGACACGTCAGGAGCTGTTCTTATCATTTGGACAGCTCCATCTGCATCATTAATAATTAATTCAGTTCAGTAAGAGTTCAGCTCACACACTCATTTAGAAGTCTTCCTCTGAGAACACCTCTCTGGCTGCTAGTCCCAGGGAGAAATAGGTTTCTGCTTGGCTAACAGCAAAGATCTGGAGATACAAGTGCAGTTTTAGAGTTGCATTTGCTAGGTAGCAAAAGCTCTAGGGAGGACAAAAAGGGTCAGAACATGTGCAGTTCAGTTAGGTTACTTCAGAGTGGTGTTTCTGTTCTTCTGTCTTATCATATCCATGTCAGCACTGCAAGCTGTGGAATGAATTTTAAGCTGCTAAGCTCAGACGGATATGATTCAGTTGAGCAGGTGGATGGCTATAAAACAACTCGTGCACTTCTGTAGTCTGTGGTACCTTTTTCTTTCTTTAAACTTCTTTGTATTTTCATGATCATCAATGTGAGTGAGAATTAGGCCGTATCATCAAGTAATGATGAATTTTATCAGCAAATTACACTGGCAGAGTGTTTCAGCAGTAATTTATGAAATATTTTGGGAGGGGTAGGGAGGAGAGTATTGTTATTAGAAGAGAAAATGTCCTGTTTAGTGATTTAACACTGTTTAGCTGAAATTCTTTTCAATTTGCTTTCACTCTTTCACATAGAATTCTATTAAGAGATACCTATCTATTTACCTGTGTACACACACATAGAGCAGAATTAAAATCTGATTAATTCCTGGATGAGTTGCTTCATCTCCAAACTTAATCTTCATTATGGACATTTAGGCTGGTGAATTAACATAAAACATGTAACACAACTCTTTTACTTTGTACTTGAAGGCAATGGCACCCCACCCCAGTACTCTTGCCTGGAAAATCCAATGGACGGAGGAGCCTGGTGGGCTGCAGTCCATGGGGTCGCTAACAGTCGGACAGACTGAGCGACTTCACTTTCACTTTTCTCTTTCATGCATTGGAGAAGGAAATGGCAACCCACTCCAGTATTCTTGCCTGGAGAATCCCAGGGATGGGGGAACCTGGTGGGCTGCCGTCTATGGGGTCACACAGAGTCGGACACGACTGAAGTGACTTAGCAGCAGAGGCTTCTACATGAATGATTAGCGACATATATATCAGCTGTAGACAAATCTTTATGTACATAGCTGTAACTCCATCTTTTTCGTTTCTCACTGATGCATAACACCTTTCAACTTATTCCAAAATACTATGTTTAAACTTAGTAGCATTTATGTTGGAAAGAAAAGGAACATGAGGTCAAAAAATGGTTTTATTGGACTTGAAGGAATAAGAATAGTGGTTGGATGGTGAAGACAATTCTTCTCATCCTTTTTGCCTGCCTTCCAGTGGAGAAATCCTCACTGATGGTTATGATTTCTTTTATTTGTTAAATGCATATGAAAGGCAGGAAAATAAATCAGAAAGAAAAAAGCGAGGAGAAAGAAATCACTTACTCTAAACAGAAAAATAAAAGGCACAAAGGTACATGGCTGGAAAGAGCCATTTATGTCATAGGGAAAATGCTAAGACGAAAACACTCAGTAAGTCATTTGAAACTAAGGTTATCAGTCTTCGAGTGACTATTTTGAACAATAGATTTTGTCAACGATGTTTCTTTTTGCCGCTCTGTTTTTTCTTTTGATTCGCATAGTTATATTTTAAAAGACCAAGAGTAGAAAAGAAAAAAAAAATCTATTGAAATGTCTTATTATACAAAACCATGACTTATTTGAATGCATTGCCTCTTGAGAAAGATCATAGGAACAATTTTTATCAATGATACTAAAAATTAGCATTTGCAGTTTTAGACACTGGAGAAAATATGAGAACTTTAAACCAAAATTTAAAAAATTTGTTTATACTTCAGTAAATATTTTGTTTAATTTTAGAAAATATTTCACTCATGTATTTTGGTGATAATGTATTAAAATGTTCAATTCTTAGACAGTAGACATATTTTTCAGAAGTAATATATATTAGTGATTTTTAATGTGGTGTTGAAGAAAAAATATTTCACACTTAGCATTTTTACTTTTATGATTTACAATAAGTCTTGCATGTCTTAAAAAAAAACATGTTATAGGACATAAAATTCCCTACTTCTGTATTTCTATAGGATGTCTTGCCTACAGGCACTAGAGTTATTATATCTATGAGAAAAGTGCTTGTAAGTAATGAGCAGTGGGAAACCATTAGTATGCCTGAAATAGTTTAATGAAAGCTTGGATCATGACACGTCAGGAGCTGTTCTTATCATTTGGACAGCTCCATCTGCATCATTAATAATTAATTCAGTTCAGTAAGAGTTCAGCTCACACACTCATTTAGAAGTCTTCCTCTGAGAACACCTCTCTGGCTGCTAGTCCCAGGGAGAAATAGGTTTCTGCTTGGCTAACAGCAAAGATCTGGAGATACAAGTGCAGTTTTAGAGTTGCATTTGCTAGGTAGCAAAAGCTCTAGGGAGGACAAAAAGGGTCAGAACATGTGCAGTTCAGTTAGGTTACTTCAGAGTGGTGTTTCTGTTCTTCTGTCTTATCATATCCATGTCAGCACTGCAAGCTGTGGAATGAATTTTAAGCTGCTAAGCTCAGACGGATATGATTCAGTTGAGCAGGTGGATGGCTATAAAACAAATCGGGCACTTCTGTAGTCTGTGGTACCTTTTTCTTTCTTTAAACTTCTTTGTATTTTCATGATCATCAATGTGAGTGAGAATTAGGCCGTATCATCAAGTAATGATGAATTTTATCAGCAAATTACACTGGCAGAGTGTTTCAGCAGTAATTTATGAAATATTTTGGGAGGGGTAGGGAGGAGAGTATTGTTATTAGAAGAGAAAATGTCCTGTTTAGTGATTTAACACTGTTTAGCTGAAATTCTTTTCAATTTGCTTTCACTCTTTCACATAGAATTCTATTAAGAGATACCTATCTATTTACCTGTGTACACACACATAGAGCAGAATTAAAATCTGATTAATTCCTGGATGAGTTGCTTCATCTCCAAACTTAATCTTCATTATGGACATTTAGGCTGGTGAATTAACATAAAACATGTAACACAACTCTTTTACTTTGTACTTGAAGGCAATGGCACCCCACCCCAGTACTCTTGCCTGGAAAATCCAATGGACGGAGGAGCCTGGTGGGCTGCAGTCCATGGGGTCGCTAACAGTCGGACAGACTGAGCGACTTCACTTTCACTTTTCTCTTTCATGCATTGGAGAAGGAAATGGCAACCCACTCCAGTATTCTTGCCTGGAGAATCCCAGGGATGGGGGAACCTGGTGGGCTGCCGTCTATGGGGTCACACAGAGTCGGACACGACTGAAGTGACTTAGCAGCAGAGGCTTCTACATGAATGATTAGCGACATATATATCAGCTGTAGACAAATCTTTATGTACATAGCTGTAACTCCATCTTTTTCGTTTCTCACTGATGCATAACACCTTTCAACTTATTCCAAAATACTATGTTTAAACTTAGTAGCATTTATGTTGGAAAGAAAAGGAACATGAGGTCAAAAAATGGTTTTATTGGACTTGAAGGAATAAGAATAGTGGTTGGATGGTGAAGACAATTCTTCTCATCCTTTTTGCCTGCCTTCCAGTGGAGAAATCCTCACTGATGGTTATGATTTCTTTTATTTGTTAAATGCATATGAAAGGCAGGAAAATAAATCAGAAAGAAAAAAGCGAGGAGAAAGAAATCACTTACTCTAAACAGAAAAATAAAAGGCACAAAGGTACATGGCTGGAAAGAGCCATTTATGTCATAGGGAAAATGCTAAGACGAAAACACTCAGTAAGTCATTTGAAACTAAGGTTATCAGTCTTCGAGTGACTATTTTGAACAATAGATTTTGTCAACGATGTTTCTTTTTGCCGCTCTGTTTCTTGTTTTGATTCGCATAGTTATATTTTAAAAGACCAAGAGTAGAAAAGAAAAAAAAAATCTATTGAAATGTCTTATTATACAAAACCATGACTTATTTGAATGCATTGCCTCTTGAGAAAGATCATAGGAACAATTTTTATCAATGATACTAAAAATTAGCATTTGCAGTTTTAGACACTGGAGAAAATATGAGAACTTTAAACCAAAATTTAAAAAATTTGTTTATACTTCAGTAAATATTTTGTTTAATTTTAGAAAATATTTCACTCATGTATTTTGGTGATAATGTATTAAAATGTTCAATTCTTAGACAGTAGACATATTTTTCAGAAGTAATATATATTAGTGATTTTTAATGTGGTGTTGAAGAAAAAATATTTCACACTTAGCATTTTTACTTTTATGATTTACAATAAGTCTTGCATGTCTTTTTTCATAATTTGTCTTAAAGTAATGATATTATATTCTATTAAAGATACCATTGTCTCAATAATAGTGTACCATCATAATTCAAAGACTAAATTAGTGTCAGATTTAACTAAATTTCTTAGCAATCTGACTGCTAGTGCCTTGGCTAAATTTTTATTTTCAGTTTCTGTAAATTGGAGAATTCATAGGCACTTGTGAAAGAATCTGGTACAAGAATTCTACTCTGGTTTTATGATTATTTTTCTAGGATTTTAGATTTTCTCATTTAAATAGACTCACTTTAAAAACACCTTTTGGAAGCAATTTTAAATATGTTAGAAACAACAGCTTTTTTCCTCACTAGGATTTTATTGGTTTGTGTAATATTTATGTGTATGTGCATATAACTAGCACAATCAGTTTTAAGAAAACAAAACTAACTCTTCAGTGTACAGTTTGGCTAGTAGGAATAGTGTATGGGCATTTTAGCCATTTGATGATTATGGATGGTTGTGTTTTGCAAAGGGAATGGAGAATTGGTTGTTAAGGCAAGTCCATCAAGTGGGAATCATTTGAAGAGCACACCTTTTATGTCATTCATACAGGATTTTATGTACTTCATTTATCATCTCTTATTGATTTATAAGTTAGATTACTCTATAGAGAAGTGGAACCTTTTTAAAAAATTTACAAAACTCTTTGTATAGTTTATCTTTGTTTTGCTAGAGATTCCTAATTTTCTCAACCAGAATAAACTGGTTTATTTTATTGACAAGATTGGGCCATGGAGCTAGAAGATAGTATATTGAATCTCAGCATTGACACTATATTAATAGCAGCTAAGTAGTCTTTGGTGATATACTCAACATCACGAATTTGTAAAATAATCAGTTCAGTGAGTCTCCCAGGTGGCACTAGTGGTAAAGAACCCAGCTGCCAGTGCAGGAGGCCTAAGAGATGCAGGTTCAGTCTTTGGGACAGGACGATCCCCTGGAGAAGGGCATGGCAATCCACTCCAGTATTCTTGTTTGGAGAATCCCATAGACTGAGGAGCCTGGTGGGCTACAGTCCACAGGGTCTCACAGAGGTGGACACAACTGAAACAACTTAGCACGCACACACTTCTGGAATAAGTTTATAGGTTTTTGGTGCTGTTTCTTTTTCCCCGTAATTTTCTGTATTGTCTGAACTTTATGTCTCAAGCATGTTTGCAGCTAGGAAGAAACGCTGAACATATATACATTAAGAAACCCTCAGTAGGGTAAGGGGAAAAGAAGGGGAGATGTTTTTTAAGTATTAAATGAAATATGTTTTCTGTGGCAGTTCCAAATGTTTAGTTCTATCTTAACAAGAAAAAAAGTCTTTGTATCATACTTAAGCTCTATTTTTACATAGGTATACTTCATTTTTATTTCAATTTTATTAGAAAATGAGCTAGTTCTTAAATAACTGTTTTTTTTGCTTGTTTTTTTCATTGAAAAATATGTTTGGATGGATTCATCCCCACAATTTCACGTTTTCTACTCATTTTCTTTTTATGGCATAATACTTGATACATCCATATTTTTTCACATTCACGTTCTTTTCTTTCCTTGTATTAGTAGTTTTGACATGACAGTAGATAATATCTTTTCTTTCCTTAAATGTACTACTATTTTATTCCTGAGGGGATAATTAATATGCTTAGAAAATAATTAGCTCCAAACTGCGGCCCTTTGTGCTTTGGAAAATTATTTAAGAAAAAATGTTAGAGTGGAGGGGCAACCCTAAGTCTGGAAGTTTGTAATAAATAAATGGTTTCATCAGGACGTTCAAAATGAAGGGTCAAAACGTTTAAATGACTTTAACTTTGAAGCTGTTAAGGCAGCCATTCTTACCTAGGAGTTGTAATCAGTTTGTTTCTTAAATGGGTTTTGGTTTGTTTTGTTTTAGGATATGTAGAGTACTTGTTTTTAATCATTCCTAAATTGTCCTCGTTAAGGCTTACTGTTACATAAAATAAAAAATAAAAACATTGCTGATTTTGCCTTTACAAAAATTATAGAGGTAAACTGTACTATGATTCTTTAAAAACCAAATTAAGTATTTATTGTACTATCAGAATGATCTCCCTAATTTCTCAAAGGCAAAAAAATGTGTCTTACCCACAGTACAATAAGCACGTTCTTGTGTAGAGCAGTAAGGTCAATAAATATTAGTTGAATGAAATGCATGATACTGTAATATCCCTGAAAATGTAAGCTTTTATTTATATATCACTAACTGGACTTCATAACCTCCAGAATACAAAGCTAGAAATTTTTTTTTTTTTACAAAATTATTTACTTTTTCTCTAGATCAATATTTTAAGAAATTATTTTTTAAGTGCTTTTTTAAGCAAAGAGCTTCTTTTGTCTTCAAGTAATTAACATCAAACAATGGAATGCAATCTGCCAGCACTTGCAAATTATTCCCATTAACCTCATTTTAGTCCTTAAGAGGAAATTCTACATCTAAGAGAAATAACAAGGCACAGTAGACGAAATGACTGATATGCAGCTTAGATTAAAGCTTTTGCTCTGTTCCTAAATTCATTAGGAAGGACTTGGAAATTTTCTTTATTGCCTTACATCATTTTTCCTAATTATAAAATCGGAAGTAGTGATGTATGAGTAAAATAGTCTTAATCATTTTATCAGATGGTTTTGTGACTCAGTAAAAATTGTTACTGTAACAAAGTTATGTGGATTATTTAGCACTAAGGAATTGCTTTTGTCTTTACATATTTCTAAATATACCATTTGTGCTTGCACTTAATCACAATGCTCACAAAATAACTTCATTTTGTCTTTTTTAAAGCAGTATTCTGAAGTAAATAAAAAGTAAAAAATCCAATAGCAATTTAGCATAGTTTTATATTTGGAACATAAAAATGGAACTGCCTTCACTCCATGTAGATTCTGCCAGGCTTCCATAGAAGCAAATGCAAATTACACATCCCTAACTCTTCTCAGTCAAAACACACCCCTTTTTCTTCTGTAGTTCATTCAAGTTGATTCCCCAGACTGTTCTTCCATGTCAGTTTCCATCTTCCCTAGTTAGTATTCATTGCAGAACTGAGTGTTTAGAGGGACTCGAAACAGCCTTTCTTTAGAATTTACCTACTTCCATTCAGTGTAGAGACATCAAGAAAAAAGAAATGATGTCCTTTAACACTAAAATAGCAAATACATTTTTATTTTTTAAAAGTCTATCTTAGTTTATATAACCAGGGACCATATTCCATATGTTATCTCATTTGATCCTTAACCATTACCTTACAAAAGGATTGTTCAAATGTTATTTTCTTCATTTAATCAGTCAAAATCAAGAACTAGACTCTCAACTAAGATTTAGGGTCCCAGATTCAGAGATAATTCCATTATAAACTGCATAATATAAATGTGCCTTCTAAAGAACTCACTTCATATTTTCATTAGATGATTTTTAGGCCCTGGGGTACCTCTAGCTAAAGACACTAGGCTTTCTAATTTATTTACTCATCACCACATGATACTTATTTAATGAGGCTGCAATTTCATGTCAAATGATCTATTAAAAAATCAGTCATACACGGCCAGAAAATTTTTCATGTAGACTCAACTTGATCGTTGCATAAGTAATGATAAGTAAACTAAAACTGAGTAAGTTTCTACCATGTATTCATGTTAATGATATTTAACTGCATTAACCCATTAAGTATATTGTAATGATGTATTTAACTTTTTCTCATAGTTATCTAATTCTTTCTTTCTTTGTTGTAACAGCTAAATATTATCTTTCTGGTGATCACATTATGCAAAATGGTGAAGCACTCGAACACATTAAAACCAGATTCTAGCAGGTTGGAAAACATTAAGTAAGTATTTTGTATTTTAATTTTAGTGCTTGACAAACTGAGTGAAAGACATTCCCCACAGCAAATTCATGAATACCATCTTTCAACTGTAGAAATTATTCAGAATGAAATTTTACTGATCAAGGTTGAACCTCACTGTTACCACGTCACAGACATTGGTCAGAAATTAGATAATAATTTCTGTCGTGATCTAGAGCCAAAAAACTGTTTTAGTACCTTTATGGAAATTCCATAAACTAGCAATCTCATTTAAATTTAAAATGCAGTTCAAAATGATGTTCCTGTTTGCATGACTGATATGATTATATTGTTTGTTTTGTTAAATGACTTTTTGATTTAAGGATTCTGAGCAGTTTCTACTTCTAATCCTGTTTTCCTAAGATAATTTTCTCCATTACTATTGTTAACTTGGAGATTATCTGTTGCTTTCATGATAATTAAATAAATGTTTACTTTAATTCAGGGTTGAAAAAACAGAAATATCAATGGAAAAAGTGCTATCTAATGAGAAAAAATCAATAGCTGTTGAAAAAAATTGATAGCATTTTCAGTTATATTTTAAAATATGAGTTAATTAAAAATCTGAGGAGATATTGTTCAAGTTGGTTACAATGGGGTATAGAAAATATTTTAAATGTTAAAAATGGCAGATCTTATAGTAAAGGTAATTTTTTTAATTAGATGTTTTAGATAGGTTGGTGCCAGCTTCATTGCATGTTGCATGGTAAGAGAGAGAGCTAATCTTTAGCATCTCTCTCTTTTCTTCCTTTTCCTCTTTCTGTCTTCTCATCTACACCAGTAATTACCGTGTTTGTGATGGCTACTATAATACGGACTTACCTGGGTAAGGTAGAATCCTACATTAACAAATTTATGGCATGATTTATATTTTTACAAATCCGTCAATATCATGAATTGCCCTTAATTTTTATAATTATTTTGGAATATCTTATTTGCTAGAGTATTTTAAACTATAATATGCCTTTATTTTTTAATTGCTTGCCTCTGCATTTTGACTTTCTTAATTTTGACTAATTTTATAAAATATATAAATGCTTTCTTATTACTTTCTATTTTAATTCTGTCTAATAATTTTGTTTCTCTTTTCTGCTTATAATGCTTTCTAGCTATGAAGATAATAAGCCATTTATCAAGTAAGATCATTAGTTAGACATGGAATGCACTGACTTTAAATCCTCTCATTCCGTCCTAGTTTTCTTACAGTTCTTTTCTCCTTAAGCTATTCATGATGAAATCTCTCCAAAATTATTTTATTTTGAAGTTGTTCTCATGTTTTTGTCCCATTTCAGCTAGGCTTCTTCATGCTTTAGTTATAAAACCTTAGGTTCACCTAAGATTAGTTTCCTAGAATCTGAAGTTCAGGTGTTAAGCGATTATCTGCCATTTAACCTTTCTGTGTGTATCACATTATTCAGTGTCATGAGTGCACCACAGGAATAAAAATATAGGAGTAAACTAATTAAGGACTCCTTAATTTCTTTTATCACAATGCACATAAAAGACAAAGTCATGGGGGTTAATTTATACCTTGTATTTTAATATAGTTTTCATACTTGCTTATTCTGAATGAGAAAAGGTCATACCTGCTGTTGCTGTTTTCACTGGAGACTGCAGTACTAAATGCTATTGTTCTTTCTTTAATCAATGAAAGGTTAAAGCCAAAATGCTGTTGAATTTGAATATGAACATAGAGAAAGTCAACTGCTACCAATGACATGCTAATATTTAAGTGTGATGTTTGCTGTTGCCTCATTGAATCTGTTAATAAAATCCACTTTGTCTTTTCAGGTCTTGGGTGCTTGGCGCATTTGCTCTTCTGTGTCTTCTTGGCCTAACCTGGTCATTCGGGTTGCTTTTCATTAATGAGGAGACGATTGTGATGGCATATCTCTTCACCATCTTTAATGCTTTCCAGGGAGTGTTCATTTTCATCTTTCACTGTGCTCTCCAAAAGAAAGTAAGTGAAAACACTTGGAGGCTCTGCTTGCTTGTTCTTTGATTTGAAAATAATACATTTAATAGAGATTTTAAGTTACCACTGGCATATTATTAATAGCATCATATTTTACTCATAAATTAATTGTAATGCAAGTCAGGAGGTTCAGGCTTCACATATAAAATATGTCGACACCAGTCATCTCTTGAATCTCAATTGGGCAATATTATAAACTAGATACTTGTAAGATTTTTTTCTTTGAAGTATACAAAAATGCTTTTTGCAGAGGGTATACAAGATAAAGAAAAATTTAAATAATCTTGTTCTTTCTCAATATAAGGAATGCAGTAGTTCAAAACAAACTTGAGTATAAGATTAAATGGTGTAAATTTTAAAAGCATAAGATATATAAATATGAATATTAATATTGCCTTTTGAGTAATTTTGAAAGAATTTAAAACCCAATAATTTCATATTTCACATCTTATTATTTTGTCCTGATTTAATCTTAAGTGGAATCCTCAAAAGTGATTCAAAAATTAAAGTTGCAGGTGAAAAATTTTAATCTGTTGTAAGATGTAAACCTAATAGAATAAACTAGCTGCCATTTAAGTTTAAAATTTCCATGCCTTTCACTAGGTATCATCCTTTCCCCGTCTGCATATCTAATGTAGTCTTTTTATTCTGTTATTATTAGTTGGTCACTAAATTGAACAGAGAAATAGAATTGTGAAAGTGAAAACTATTAAGTTTTCAGTCCTGACAAGATGATAGTGTTGTTACTTCCATCAGTTCTGAATAAGCTGTAATTTTGAGATAATGACAGTGGAATGTGCAATACTGACAGATAATATACATTCATAGCAATATAGGCATTAGGCAAAACCAACACCAGAGGGTATTATTTGGATAAAATACCATTGTGATTGCCATTGTCTTGGTTATATAGCGTTTCAGAGCAGTTAATAGCCATTAAATGTGCAAAAATTTTTTTGATGTATCAAATCTGATTTAATAACACTGAACTTTAACTTGCTAAACATTATACAGGTATGACCTTGTAATTACTTCAGCTTTTATATATTTTCTACATAGATGAGCAGGTTATATACATGCAGATGATCACATATTCATAACTTCTGTCAGATGTTTTTGATAAAGCATAAACTTAGCAGAAAAAGAATGATATTGTCATTATTTCCTCATAGGGTTTGTGTATTAATTTTGCAGAGATTTTGCTGTGCTTGTTAATTCACAGTTATCTCTTTAAGTTATTGTGTTACACTTCATTTGAACAAGTTCTACTTAGTCTTGGTTACGTTGTATTGGATATTGCCATGATGAGTTGTTAGAACATAATATAAGATGATTTAGTTAACACCATGGTTCTAACTGCTTGAGTGTATATTTAGACAAAGGAAATACTTTGAAAGTTCAACCACATTATTATTTGTTCTAATAGCTATAATTAAATAAAGCTAAGAGAATGAAAATGCAAGTGCACTTAGATTTAAAAGGTCATTAGTGACTTTAATTCTCTAATTTCCCAAGTAGTAAGTGTCAAGAATTTTGGTCTCTGCAGTGATAGTACTCACAAAACTATGATCTGCAGGGAGGGGGTGTGGAGGGTTGTCAGGGGCTTTGAGTGTATTTTGAAACCGACTAGAAAAAAATAATTTCATGTGCAGCCTTTCATCCTTCCTTCTTAAAATTTCGAAGTCTGGCTCTTAGCTACATGAAGCATATTTGTATGCCAAAATATAGCTGCACAGAATCCGGAAATATCCCCCACTCCTCCCAATTCTTGACCACCTAATTGGGGCCCTATTATTTAGCATTGCTTAGACTCCACTTTTTAAAGTGTAATCTTTCATTTAGGCCTAAGAACTTTTCTATCCATGTATCCAAGCTTCAAGGGAAAAGGGAAATTACATGGGTAACTCATTAATGTGAATGGAAATTGCATAAATAGTTCCCTTATGTGCTAATGAAGTGAATGAGCATCTTAGACTCTCTACACTAAGTGTTAGAGCTAGACACATCAGAAAATGAAGAAAACATTCCATCCTAATTAATGACATATGTATCAAAGGACATTTCCCCTTTATTCTTGTGCCAATGTAGTCTTTCATTATTAAGAAGTTACCCACAACACTGTGCAATCCAGTAAAAGAAGTTTATGTATTGACCTAGCTAAGAGGACATAAAACATATGAAACTTAAATGACTGAATTACAGGTGGTTAAATGTAATTAAGCAAGGAAAATACTAAATTTTTATCCTGTTTTCTTGGCATGAGATAGAAAATTGGGTTGACTAAGGCTCTTGCTAGAATAAGGCTTTTAAAATACTACCATTGTATTAATTAATAACATTTGCAGTATAATAACAGGGTAGAAAGCATATTTCTACATATTATATCACACTTTAAAATCCTACTGGACTGTCTAGTGGACAGAGGTGTTTTTCCGATTACCAATTCAATTGAATTTGATTTTGTAATCTCCATGGAAAAGAGTTAGTGGAACTTTTCATCTCCTCTGCTCATTTAATTAGAGAGCAAGAGGAGCAAGTATGTTTATATTAATCCCTTGGTCTCGCGGTTATTCCATGCAGGTACGAAAAGAATATGGCAAGTGCTTCAGACATTCATATTGCTGCGGCGGCCTCCCGACTGAGAGTCCCCACAGCTCAGTGAAGGCATCCACCACCAGAACCAGTGCTCGCTATTCCTCTGGCACACAGGTAACAGAGACTTTGACAGCATCTTTAATTAACCTTCTTTATAGAATGCCTTCTGAGACATGTTCTGTTCAGATGCACTAATTGTCTTCTCAGTATAATATCTAGGTAGCAGATACTTTCCCTCTTAGTTTTTGGTTTTAATATCTTCTTAAGTATTTCTGCAAGATGTTTCTTTAGGTATAAACATCCTTTTTCAAGAGGTATACTTCTTTAAGAAGTACGTCACAATAGTTTGATATCCTAAGCTCACATAATACAGGACTCAGGGAGCATTCAATAAACACTTGTTAGTCAGCCATCATCTTCACTTTAAACAAAGACGATAATTGAAAATTTCTTTAAAATTAGAGGATTAAATACTCCTTAATAAAGAAGAAACACAGCAGTATAGACTTCCTTAGTTTAAGAACAGAATCAATACACATTTTTTTTTAAGTCAAAAGGTAACCCTGCACAGATTGTTTAAGGTAAATCTTTGTTTTTCTTTAATGTAAGGTAAGCTTGGGAAAGCTAACATAACATGTGTCTTGCTATTTTATGTTAATAGAGTCGTATAAGAAGGATGTGGAATGACACTGTGAGAAAACAATCTGAATCTTCTTTTATCTCAGGTGACATCAATAGCACTTCAACACTTAATCAAGGTCAGTTACTAGGAAAATTTGAGTTTACTATATAAATTTTGTGCCTTTTGCCAATTTACAATAATTCTAGAGGAAACACTGACTTTTTCTCTCAAATGAGTTTATATCATAAGCTCTTTCTTAAACCTGTTGAGTCATCTTTTATCCTTTATTAAAGTACATATAAATTCTTTTTATTCAATAATGTAATGCAGAAAGTATAATTTCAAAGTCCACATTAATAGAGTAAGGCTGGAAAACGTAATTTCTGAGAACATACTTTGCCACAGATTAAAATCTGTTCCTAGGGATACAAATTATTCCTTTCTAAATGTACATTTATGAAAATTTTCTTCTTAAAAATTAATATAATTAGAATAACTACTGCTCACATTAAACAGTGCCAATTTTGTAGTAAAAAATCTTATTTGTAAAATTCTTCTGTTTTTATGTTTCTTTCAAAAAGTAAATGTTAAAAACATAGTAACTCTTCATAAATAATTAAAATACATGAGAACTTATGAAGTAATTTTTACATTTGAATTGTTATTTTTAATGTGTCTACAATTATACCCTTGTCACATAATCAGTATAATTCTAACTTAAATTAATATGGCAAATAAAATAATTTAGCAAGATAAGGACACAAGTGCATCTACAGACACATATTCCTGAGTACAAGCTTAGTAAATTTCAATATATTACGAAAAAAATCATATTTTATATTTTCTTAGAGAGGTAATTTATCAAGTAATTTCAGTTTTGATGTACTTTTATAATGTAATATATTCTTTCACAATGAAACATTAAAGATGTTTTTCATTGTTGGCATTGTTCTGATGAGATTGTTTTAAAATGAAAAAAAGCATATGTATGGCATCAAAACCAACTTGAATTTTAAAATATTTTTAGCTAAATTACATTAGCTATGCAAAACATATGTTTGATAAGTATTGAAAGGTTTGTAATTTGTCAATTAGAATGAGTGAAATGTGTGTTTATTCCATTGCTCTGATGTTTTACCTAATTCTGTTAAGGTGACTATCAAAAAGGAAATGAATTATTCAATGATTCATTTTTGAAACCTGGCAAATAAGATCATAGAAGGAAAAGTCTTGTTACATAGAATCAGTGAATGGTCTAATAATTCATTATACGCAGTCTCTTTTTTTCCCCTCAGCATGTGTGCTCTTGCCTTTACTAAGAGAAGCTTGGTGCAATGCGTCATACTTTTTACGTGTTTGTGAAAGTTGTTTTTCCTCCTGCTTGTGTCAAAGTTGGTATTAACACAGATGTTTTCATGAGGGAAAATCCCACACCTGTAAATCCTGAAAGTCTGAGATTCCCTCTTCTGGGCTTCAGTGATTAGGTTTTTAATATTAAGCAGTAACATCTCGAAACATAATGTTGATCTCTGTGCATTTAATTGCCATTTTTGTTTAACAGTGATTTTGTATAAATTAGTAAATGTCATCCTCAGCAGGTGTTTACTTGGGGGACTTACAAAGCACCTGTGAATTATTGAAATTTAACTTTCCTCTCCCCTTTCTCCTTCAAATTAGTAGTTCAAATACAGTCAGAGAATTTCAGCAGATTTTCCTTTGCCAACTTATCCACTACCCTTGATGAATACAAAAAGTACTTTACTGCAACTGTAACACTAAAACAAGAGAACTGATGTATTTTTTTCTGTTTCTTTGCTTTAGGAATGACTGGCAATTACCTACTAACAAACCCTCTTCTTCGACCCCACGGCACTAACAACCCCTATAATACATTGCTCGCTGAAACAGTTGTATGTAATGCCCCTTCAGCTCCTGTGTTTAACTCACCAGGTGTGCTTATACTTACGAATACAACTACCTTTCTTTGCTACTAAACAGAGCTCTGATCTTTACCCTTTTTCTAGAATACTCAAGTTGCCATATATTTATTATTATATCCTTAATTTCTCAGTTAAAAAGAATTATGGTATTGCCCATGCCAGGCTTCTAAAACTGCACTATATTATAGTATAGTAAAACTTCAGTCGTGATAGTATTTACAAATAATTATCCATGTTTTTGACACAGGTGGCATAAATCTTAATATATTATTACAGGACTGACATCACATGGTCCGAGAGCCCATCTTCAAGATTTATATCATTTAGAGGTATCCTATCTATGTAATATATACTATGCAGTTGACTCTAAAGCTTGCTGAGAGAGTTTGTTTCTGGCATGACTTAGCTAATAAAGATAATTTGGATGCCTAGGTATAGAAAACTGCATCCAGCATTATCAATCTAACCAAACTATAGTATAGTGCAGCTTTATGGTAGTTTTTATTTTTTTCTTAAAAAACTTTGAGAATAAAGTAAATGTTAGTTAGTTTCTATCTGTAGTCATTTTGGGGGGAGGAGGAGAGATTGTCACTAACCCATCCTGTATTTTATTATGTTTTCTAATAGCTTATTTATTTTAAAAATATATTTAATATTAACAGAATTTGCAAGATTTTGGTGAAAACTATTACATAATTACTATTAGCATAAACTCTTTATTTGTAATTGATATTTGTCACTAAATTAAACACAGAACTTCGTTTCCATTTTTTTCTTGAAATTCTTTTTTAACGTAACTGCAGCTTCTCTTTTCATTCTCTTGTTTTTCTTACTTTCCTTATGCTTTCCTCTAGCAACCTACAGAGAGACAAGTATGGGAGTAAAACTTAACTTTGCCTATCAAATGTAAATTTTTTCAGCATGATTTTTAACCGGCACAATTAAAACATAAGTAGCAGTCATGAAGTAGACTCAGCGGGCAAGTGGTTCACAATTTGCAACTCACATGTTTCCAAATTCAAACAGTACATTTACACGTACTGCCTTTTGTCAGTAACAGAGGTCTGTAGCAAATGCTGTTCATACTTAAGTACATGCAATGCTGAAATAATTTGCTTCTTAAAGCCTGAGGTACTGTCAACCCGAATGCTGAATAATTGACTTATCATTTCTGCATTCCCACAGTAATCTTGCTACAGGCTGTGGAAAGTCTTCCAGTGAATTACCTGAACTTGGGCAGAAAAAGTTGCCTCTTCAAAACCAGCCAAAGATGTGCTTAGATCTGCAGTATATCATAGAAAACACCTTTTGGATTATCCAGTATATATTCTTATATTTATTAAACAACAATACAAAGAAAGAAAAATGACAAGATCATACCTCTATGAAGGAAACAAATGCTAGTAACCGATCCCTGTGTCACTGTAATTTAAAACATCAGAGGTTTCCTAGTAATAGATCTTCTAAAATTTGTGGCACATATATGAATTTATAAAGCTAGTGAATCATGTCAACCAGGCTGAAGGAAGCCTTGCAAAGAACTGTCATTACTTCATTTTGTTATATGTGCCACGGAGCATAATACGAACCAAATTGTCAATTTTTCAAATGTAGAAGTTGGATCAGAATTTTTAAAATAGCATGAGTCAACAATATGATCCCTCCTATTTTCTTATTTTCTGCTAATGATAATTGAGCAATTATGAGTTATTTATTGGTCATAACAATGAGTTTTCTAAGATAATCTGCAGCTTTATAAGTGGAGTGAGCACTAAAAAGGGAAATTTCCTATTTTTTCCAAGAATTATTTTTTTTTTCCTAAACTCCTCCAAGCCTTGCATACAATGCAGCAGCCTCACAGTGGTCAGTTTCATTTCAATAACATCATTTCATTCTTTTTTTTTTCAGACCTATCTGTAGACAAGTGATTTTTTTCTCTAGGATTTTGAGAATGAATAACCTAACTTTCCATGGTACAGACCATTTAATTTTCTCTTAAACTTTTTTTTTTTCATCTGCCTGAGAAGCACTGTGATGTCTTAGTTTACATGTTTATGTGTCTAGAAAAATACAAAGAGAGCATGTTATCATATTTTTTTTCCTCCTAAACCTCTTTTCATATCTTCAGCAGATGTATCCAATCTTTCATTCCTTTAGAGACAAAAATATATTAGCCAAGGCTGACGCCCTTTTCCCATTCCACAGTTAATACTTATTCTTGGTTTAATTTCTGTGACCCATATTTAAGAAATCTCCTAACATTTCTGCGTTTAACCTCCATGCCCATGGTGTCTGTGGGCCAGTCTCGTATAGTAGATTCTGCTGGTTCATTAGAAGCTGTCACTGTGACTGATGCAGACTGCAGGGCTGCAGGCAAACTTTGACCATTAGAAGCCTGGGGCCATTGCTATTAGAGTATTAGTACCAAAACAAAAGTTCAAAATGAGAAGAAATATTCAATGAAAAAGCAAAAGGCTGCTATTGCTGGTAATCTAATTTGTTGAACCCTTGCTCTGACTAAGTTGCTGAGAAGCTTAGAAATTCTTCATCATGTTACAATAAATCATTTTACTTTTTTTTGTATATCAGCTACTCTTAGGCCAGATAGCCTGAGCAGACAGACATGATGTGAGTTGTCCAAAGTGAGTCATTCCACCTGCTGTCTATCGTGTTGTTGGATGGTGCTTGTGGGCCCCTGGTCCAGTCAGTGTGAGAGATGGCTATCTTTGTTTAACATGAAATCTTTGTGTCTGTCCATTTTTTCATTATTTTTTTTTACTTCATCTCCAGAAAAAGGAAATGTTAGAATGTTGTTTAAAGAGTTGCTTGCCAGTTTTGTGGGTTTATGTTGTACATTTGCCTTCAGTTTTTGTATGTGACTTATTCCCTTTTAATTTAGTGTTGTTTAGGACAAATTCTGTTAATTTTATTTTTTATAAACCATAGTCTTGTACTTTAAAATGTAAATGTCACTAATGAATTGCTTTGCATTAACTATGCAAGGGCATGGAGTGAAGTCTTCTTTGTAAGAGTGTCAGAGATTTGACCAAAAATCAATTGATAAATACTGTCTCCTCAAAATTGTTAAATCAACATTCTGTATGCCCTCTTCCCTCCCCAGAAAACAGTATTATTTTTTCACGCTTGTTCCTGTTATCTAAGGGGTTGCAACTGTTTACAGTTGGGAACGCGGGAAAGCCTGACACTTCCCAAGTGTTAGCTTTCGAATACAACTTTGTCCTGAACGACATTAAAACGTTTTGTTCTAAAGAAGTAGCGCTCCTCTCATCAGGCACAGAGACAGTAACGGGACCCCTCCCTTTTCTGTTTCAGGACATTCACTGAACAATGCCAGGGACACAAGTGCCATGGATACTCTACCGCTAAATGGTAATTTCAACAACAGCTACTCACTGCGCAAGGGGGACTATAATGACAGCGTGCAGGTTGTGGACTGTGGACTAAGTCTGGATGATACCGCTTTTGAGAAGATGATCATTTCAGAATTAGTGCACAACAACCTACGGGGCAGCAGCAAGGCTCACAACCTCGAGCTCACACTACCAGTCAAGCCTGTGATTGGAGGGAGTAGCAGCGAAGATGATGCTATTGTGGCAGATGCTTCATCTCTGATGCATGGTGACAATCCTGGACTGGAGCTCCATCACAAAGAACTCGAGGCCCCGCTCATCCCTCAGAGGACTCACTCCCTTCTGTACCAACCCCAGAAGAAAGCAAAGCCCGAGGGGACTGACAGTTACGTATCCCAGCTGACAGCCGAGGCCGAGGACCATCTCCAGTCCCCCAACAGAGACTCTCTGTACACAAGCATGCCCAACCTTAGGGACTCTCCCTATCAGGAGAGCAGCCCCGACGTGGAAGAAGACCTATCTCCATCCCGGAGGAGTGAGAACGAGGACATCTACTATAAGAGCATGCCAAATCTTGGAGCTGGCCACCAGCTTCAGATGTGCTACCAGATCAGCAGGGGCAATAGCGATGGTTACATAATCCCCATTAACAAAGAAGGGTGTATTCCAGAAGGAGATGTCAGAGAAGGACAAATGCAGCTGGTGACAAGTCTCTAATAGTGCCACTAAGGAATCCCAGAGGCCACATGCAAGTAGTGAATACAGACAGACTCCATTGGCCCTATGCAGCTCCCTCAAACTCCGCTTGAAGTGATGGCCCTGTTGCCCTGTGGTTCTCCAGTGTAAAAAAAAAGATGACTGAACCTTGCAGTTCTGTGAATTTTTATAAAACATAAAAAAACTTGTATATACACAGAGTATACTAAAATGAATTATTTGTTACAGAGAAAAGAGATGCCAACCAGGTATTTTAAGATTCTGCTGCTGTTTAGAGAAATTGTGAAACAAGCAAAACAGAACTTTCCAGCCATTTTACTGCAGCAGTTTGTGAACTAAATTTGTAAATATGGCTGCACCATTTTTGTAGGCCTGCATTGTATTATATACAAGACGTAGGCTTTAAAATCCTGTGGGACAAATTTACTGTACCTTACTGTTCCTGACAAGACTTGGAAAAGCAGGAGAGATATTCTGCAGCAGTTTGCAGTTGACTGCAAACCTTTTACATTAAGGCAAAGATTGAAAACATGTTTAACCACTAGCAATCAAGCCACAGGCCTTATTTCATATGTTTCCTCAACTGTACAATGAACTCTTCAAAAATGGCTAAAGAAATTATATTTTGTTCTATTGCTAGGGTAAAATAAATACATTTGTGTCCAACTGAAATAGAATTGTCATTAAAAATAATTTTAAAGAGTTTGAAGAAAATATTGTGAAAAGCCCTTGGTTGCACATATGTTATGAAATGTTTTTTCTTACACTTTGTCATGGTAAGTTCTACCCATTTTCACTTATTTTCCACTGTATACAGTGTTCTGCTTTGACATGTTAGTCCTTATTCTTACATTTAAATTTCTTATTGCCAAAAGAGCGTGTTTTATGGGGGAAAAAACTCTTTGAAGCCAGTTATGCCATGCCTTGCACAAACGTGGAGAAATCTAGAAAAGGTTGTATGTCACCCCTCTGTTTGTTCTTGAACAGGGGGCAGCGAGGGCACTGGGCACTTCTCACAAACTTTCTAGTGAACAAAAGGTGCCTATTCTTTTTTAAAAAATGAAATAAAACATAAATATTACTCTTCCATATTCCTTCTGCCTATATTTAGTAATTAATTTATTTTATGATAAAGTTCTAATGAAATGTAAATTGTTTCAGCAAAATTCTGCCTTTCTTTTCATCCCTTTGTGTAAACCTGTTAATAATGAGCCCATCACTAATATCCAGTGTAAAGTTTAACACGGTTTGACAGTAAATAAATGTGAATTTTTTCAAGTAGCTAATGTGCCCTTTTATGTATGACAAATAATTGGCTTTAATATATGAATACTTTGCCACCCAGCTCACCTTGAGTATACTAGGTCCTTTCACAGTATAACCCACAAATTTGCAAAAGAATACTTCAGCTGCCTGATGGCTCTATATGCTGAAAAGAATATATTTGTATTCTAATTGCCAATTACCAATGCACAAAATCTGGCAGATAGGTTTCAGTAGGAAAGTACTGAAAGTACTTATGTTTGTTGCATTGCAATGGAGCCAAAACAAATAAAAATGAAAAAAGATGCATTGGAAATTCTCCAAATCTTTAAAAAAAAAAACTTTTCAGCAGTATTGAGAAGAAAATTCTAAAACATACTTTTAGAGTTTGAAGGTTATAGGCATTGCTATAGGCAGCTATGGATGATGATGTTTTTTATCATGGAAGGGTTCAAAAATCATATAATTGAATATCATCAAATAGATTTTTCCTGTCTACATCATCAGCATTTATACCAAATTCTTCTAAAGCTTATTGGTTCTCTCAAGTGCTTCCACCAAGTTAGAAATCACTTTATTTCGTGTGGACACGCTTAGTCATGCCTATTTAAAAAGAATAATAAGAAAAACATTTTAAAGTATACTTATTTAAATGTGAATGTAGTAAGGTAGATACTATGTAATAAAATATTATCAATATTTAGTAGGGTCACAATGGAGGAGTGTATTCACATATGGTTAATTCCTAACAAGTTGGAAATTGACCATAAAAATTATATTAATATTTAAACAGATTTAACAGTCCTCTGAGAAGGGTATTCATAGTTCATTGGGTAAAATTCTGCAGGAATTTATAAACCTTTATCTGCTAGAAGAGGACATTATATAATCAAGCATTTTGTTTTCTGCTTTGTTATATGTTATCCTGTGCAAGCGTGAAATTTTACAGTTAATACGATCTGTACTTCCTAGTATACAGGCCAACTATGATTAGGTTGGTTCGGTGATGAGTTGCCAAAAAAAAAAAAGGCAGCACTGATCATTCAATTCGTAGTATTTCTCTTGAGGCTATTCTAAAACTTCCCTGGTGGCTCAGAGGTTAAAGCGTCTGCCTCCAATGTGGGAGACCTGGGTTCAATCCCTGGGTCGGGAAGATCCCCTGGAGAAGGAAATGGCAACCCACTCTAGTATTCTCGCCCGGAGAATCCCATGGGAGGAGAAGCCTGGTAGGCTACAGTCCACGGGGTCGCAAAGAGTCGGACACGACTGAGCAACTTCACCTCAGTGCAGAAGTACTTGGTACCTAAATGGTTAATGTTCTCTTCAGCATAGATAATTTACAAGTCTTCATATTAGAGAATACAATTTGGAAGCTATCATTCATTTTTGCTGCTGAAAGAATCTCTTTAAAATGAATTTTCTTTTAAAAATATATCAATGTTGCCTTAAATTCTACCCAGAATTCCCCCTAGTACAGATTAATTTCTTAGGTTTAAAATTATTAATCTATCAACTAATGTATTATCAACCCAGTAGTTTCTTTGGGTCTGTCCAGACTTCACCTGGATATACAATTTCCACATTCTTAATTGTTTCTCTTTGTGGTAGTAAAAACCGTGAATTTTTATAAAGTCACATTATTATACCTTAACTCAGGGACAGTTACTCAACTGGCCTATTAATAATAAGGAATGGTTTTTATTTATTTTAGATTTGGCTTGATAAATGTTAGTCCAGATTGATCACTTATTTTAAACTATAGGCTTGTGTTTGTTCTCTTCACCAATAGAAAAATGTTATTGCTTATACATCTGTATATATTCATCTTATAGGCTTTCAAAATTATTTATGTGGAAGACAATTCCTTAAAGTCCATAAATTAATTAAATATGTCAGCAGCTCAACTCATCCACATTCATTTGAGTGTAATTCATTTGAGTGTTATATTAACCAGAAAAACAACAGCAGCGATTATTTGACAGAAAGTCACTGTCACTATGCTTTCCCCTTGGAAGAAGCATCAGACACAAGTTTACTGCCCAATATTAAGAGAAAAATTCGTGTGCACATGTTATATCGGTGTATTCAGGATGCTTGATTTATGTATGTATTTAAATGATAAATGAGAAAATGTAATTTTCCATCAATTCAATTTTGAACCTCACGCTTAAGGCTGACCTTTAAGATGTTCTCGTGGGACACAGTGTTTTGTAAAAAAACTTCAACTTAGTAAAATTTTTATTGCAGTTATACCCTTCTAAGTAGAAAAACTTAAAAGAATGCGTACAAGTTGAATTTCTGAAATGAAACAGCTCGTCATATTGATACTGAAATTTTCTTTAAAGGCAATAATCCCTGCAGTGTTTTAAAAATAAAACTTAGTACCAAGATTTCACATGGTTCTGCGTTCCACATATTTCTCTTTCCATGAAATTGTTGTGTTAAATCTCAAACAGTATGGAAAGTTGAATATAGATGAACATTGCTTCACTGGGTAGTACAATTAGTATGCTTTTGGTGAAAATCACATGCTTCCTGCTAGTGAGTATCACGTTGATTGTGAATAGCCCTTCAATAGCATGTGTTGCATTAGCAGCCTGGAGCATTAGTGCTCAAGGATGAGTGACTCCTAGTGGGTTTGGAGGTTAACTTATGACAATCCTAATTATCATTTGAAAGGTATAAGATGCAAATTTTCTGTCATGTCACTCTGAGTCTTTCTCCAAACTATCGTAGACACATTATGTTAGCTAAATGCACCAAAGAGAAAAACTTGAATGTTTAAAGATACCACATTTTTAAGCATGTATTTTGTGCACTTTACTAGTACTTTGTTCCAAAATGTATGGGGACTAATGGAAATTCCTGGACATTATCCAAGTTCATTTCAAGGCACTATGGGCACTGAGCTTCCAAGACCACATATCTCTATCAGAGAGCATTAATAAGAAGCTGTAAGTGCACCATGTAATTAGACTAATTAAATATACTGTGTTTTTCAAATATTGGCAATAGACCACCCCTCATCTCTTAATAAGGCTTTTTTTTTTTTTTTGGAGTCTCCATCCCTCTCCTGGTGGCGTTACTGTTCACTGAGTGTGAAGTTTCTCAGAAAGAAGCCTTCAGACGTCATTTGACTTTTAAAGCCTATTGTTTTAACTTGTATATTTTTTTCTGAATTCATGCATTGTGAAATGCTGTTAGGTATGCTGGTACTAACATTATAGATCACTCTATGAAATAAGAAACAACAAAACAGGTAACTCAATATAACAGAGCTAACCAAACCCTTTACTATGGAAAAAAAAAAAATTGCCCCATGAGTCTTGTCACACGTTTTTCTACTACGTGTTTATTAAAGCTCTTAGAAATGTTTAAAAGGCATAGTTAATCTTAAGTAAACCAATGTTGGGTGAAAATAAGAGACTGGTGATGAATGATCAATTTTTGAGTGGTTTACTGAATATATTTTTCATAAGCATTTTTAAATTGTATGTCAGAACTAAGCTTTTAAAAAGCATTTTGGCAGTCACAGCAACATGGCTTTTTTGTTTGATAGTATTAGGCAAAAAATGACTAATCTTTTGTTCTTAGAAAACTGACAGCTACCATATAGAAGACCTAGGAACAATGATAGGTATCAGAGATATTGATTAGATGAAAGACTCATTTATGTTTCTCTCCTGAAATATCAATCTTAATAAACAGATGGCTTTTAACCAAAACATAGCAGTAGTACATAGTAAAGCCTTTTAACACTACAATAAAGAAGCTACAAAACAAAATTGCTGCCTAATTTTTAAAGATATCTCAAGACTAAATGATTTTGTCCCATTTAATACTGCATACTCCCATAATATTGCAACAAGATTAAAAGTACTAACACCTACCATTTAATAAATGCTTCATACATGCCATACTCTGAACTACTTACTTTAAAAACTAAATACTTTATTGCACTTAATCCTCTTAACAATCCTCTGAGAAGGGTGCTCATTATCCACTTTTGCAAAAGAAGAAAAGTAATTTGCTCAAGGCCTCTCAGCTGGCAATGGCCGACCTGCACAAGCATCTGTTTGGCTCCAGAGTTTGAGCGTTTAACCAACATGTACCACCTCTGGTTTCACTCAGGGTCCCAAGCATATTTCTTGTACCTCGTGAACTGTCTCTCTGCTGGTAGTTAGAGAAATTTGTTTGCTTTGAATCCATAGAGTTATAAAAGAAATGCAGTAAAAAAAAAAAGTTTAAATAGGTCAAAGAGTTTCAGAGGAAGATACCCCCACTAAAAGAATTATTTACCTCAGATTTTAAAAGTGGGGCTGTTAGCTGGGTGGTAGTCAGATGTAGTTTATTAGTTACTGATTTGCTCCCTGTGGAACTAACTTAAAAGACAGTCAGTCATGAAGCAGTTGTAGTAGGAAAAAAAAAAAAATCACAAGATTTTGAGTCAGGATGTTACATTTTTAATCCTTACCTGACCAATACAATAACACTGGTTTACCCAGTCAATCTGATCAATAACCACAAAAAATGAGAAACAATTTATTCATGTACATGCTTTTTATTTATTTCACAACTGAGCCATAACTATAATGGAAAAGGCATGTGAAAAATCACAATATTTGATTTCAGTTCTTTTAAAAATTAATAGTTGTGTTAAATAATTGTGTGTGTTTGAGAGAGAGAGAGGGTGCGTATGTGTGCATTTCAGACAGGACATTTCAAGTTCATAGTCTAACTTTGTCTTTAACATTTGGCCAGAGACCTTTCCTGTGAACAGTGAAGTGTTTGGACTAAAATAGTGTGTATATATATATATTTCCCTCCCCCCAAAAAAAAAAGTGTTCTGCAGAGCCTTGGAATTAAGTGTGTCTAGCTCAGAAGGACAAGCAGATTAGGGATTCTCTGTGAGTTAAGTTGTTGCCTGTCCTTTAACGACAGGTATTATACTAAGCTTTATGATTTATTGCATTTGTTCTCACAGCTGTGGAGGGTAAGTGTTTTTACAAGTGAGGAAGCTGAGCCCCTCCGTACGTCACCTTAACCGACTGCATAGCTGTGAGTGAGAACTGGACCTTAGCTGGGTGTCCAAGCCAGGCTCCTCTGGATTCTGCCTCTGGGTAGCGCCTGGCCCACCCAAGTTCCCTGGGGCTCTCCACACAAAGGTGTGTGTTCCCACTTTCTCAGGAGCTGCTCATTGCCTAGCTGGCTCTGGGGGATGGTGATAAGGGAGGCAGCATGGGGGACAGCAGGCCTGGTGCTGGGGCTCCTACCCTTGCCCTGGCTGCTGCAGCTGAGGACTGTCTGTCTGCACAGCCTTGCTGGGCCTTACTTCTCTCCCTGGCTCCTTCCTGTCCCCCTTATTTCCTTCTCTCCAAGCTTTTAGTTTTAGCCTTTTTTCTTGCTAGAATGTATTTTAGTCTGGATTTCCTCTTTCATCACATTGGCTTCTGGTTCTTTTAAAAATCTGGCTTTTTAAAAATATCCCATATGTTTTATATTATTTTTTAGTCTTAACCATTGCTCTTTATTGGAATATAAGGTTGTTTACATTCAAATTTCTCCTCAATTTTACTTTTCCATTTCCTTCTAGTTTTCCTCCTACTCTTCACATTCTTTAGAAATTTTGAAAATCCCTATTTCTTTTAAATTTTTCTTTCTTTTGTTTTTTCTTTTTTAGTAGCAAGAATTATAACCGCAAAGATAGTAGCACTGAAAAAGTCTCCAGTATTTCAGTCTTATTGTTATTATATATTTATCCCAGTTTTAGTGTTCATTTTATATGGTAAGATACTCATATAAATAATTTAATGAAGTAGAGGTATTAACGGTTATGGAAACTTTGGATTCACATAGACATAGGTTTAAGCCTTTGCTCTCTCTTGGGCAAGTTACTTAACCTCTCTCAAATTGTTTCCTCCTCCGTAAAATTGGAATCAGCCTACCTTGCCAAGGGTTGCTGTGCGGATTAGAAGTAATGTATGTAAAGTGCCTTAGCACAGCTCCTGGCATGTGATAGGCACTCAATAGATAGTAGCTTTTTTTTTTTTTTCTTTCAGAAGATACTGTGAGTAGCATAAACATCTCATGACTTTGCGTTTTGTAAAAGTAATCAGTCATCAGGACTTCAACTGGATTGTCATTATCTGCCGCAAGCCATGTGGACAGGCTATATCAGTAACACTTTCATGAACAATGCAGGTACAGCCACCAGGCTTCCTGCTCTAGGGGATGAATGACTGTAAGGAGCACTCGGACTGCAGGGATCCAGGTTGATGAGAGCCAAGGGAATGGGTCTCTTGGAATATTACTATATTTTAGTTAATTAAGAAATATTTATCTTATGCAAAGAAGTTTATCATTCGGTTTTTCTGCTTCTCCACTTTCTCTTTTGCCTTGTCATTCTTTCTTACGAAGTAATAGACAAGTCTCTTGCTTTTCCCTAATAAATACTGATTAAGTATTTACTACATGTTCATGCATAAAAGTGGTAGAACACAGAAGTGAAGGATGTCCCTGCCCTTAAATTAATAATGTTGATAACTAGTATATATTGATCTGTACCTACTGTTTGCAAAGTTCTGAATTTAAACCCTTCATGAATATTATTTTATTTTAATTATAATCTTTATAATAATTCCATGGCATAAAAACTATTATTGTCTACATTTTATAAGTGAGTAAAGTGAGGCTTAGTATAATGAAGTAACATGCTTGAAAATTAAAGGGATATTTAAAAGGATAATTACAACACAATAAGATAAAAATGTAACTATTGTGTACTTTGAAAAAATCTTTGTTGAAGAGATAGTACTGGAGGTGTGTTTAGAAGGATAAGTAGAGTTTACTAAGAGAACATAGTAGAAAGTGTTCTAGATGGATGGAAAATTGTGTGAAAGGCAAACAGGTTTGGAAAGGCAGGAGATGATTTAAGTGAGAAGTTCAATGAGGCTGGAAAAGTATAATGTTGTGTACCAAAAGTCTGGGACAATAGATTAAGGCCAGATTGAGAGGGGCCTGGAATACCCTGTGGGTGCTGAACCTGATGTCTGCTATTTTATGCCCATGTTGAAAGAAAGAAAGGGAATTAGTACTAGTGTACAGTGAGTTCTCTTATGTGCTTTGTTTATATTATTCATGCCTTATTTATTATACAGTATTTCACTTAATTTTCACAATCATAGAAGGAAGTAGTCCATTGTTACCATCATCATCTTTACTTAAAATATACAAATTACAATGGTAGCTCTTTCCAAATTTTGACAAAATGAGCACACCAATGTAATTAATACCCAGAACAGAAAACAGTATGGAAGAGCAGAAGCTGCCTTGTTTCCTCTTCCAGACATTAAATCCCCAAGAGTAATGCTACCTGACTTCTCACACCATCGATTAACCTTGACAGTTTTTAAATGTTATAAAGTGGAATATTGCAATATATAATATTTTATGTAGTTTCCTTTGTTCAACACAATGCTTGTGAGTACATTCATGCAGCTGTAGTCCATTCTTTTTCATTGCTGCATAATATTCCCTTGATGACTATATCACAAATTATTCATCCAGCTTAAGTGTAGTTATTTTTATCTGTCTTTCACAAATGATAAAACTTGGAAAGTTAAGTAATGAGTTTTAAATCACAGACCTAGAGAGAGCCAGAACTAAGAATTGGATCCAGTATCATCTTATTCTAAATCCCAAAGGACAATAAAATATGGAATTTGAAACATCCAATCTCTAGGTGACAACAATTGATTGAGTGTATTACACAATAATTTATCATTTTCAGGTGCTTTTCTAGCTGCTGAGGGCATAGTAAGGAGCAGAGCAGACTCCATCCTAATAAACTTTTAGAGCAGAAGATAACATCAGCTACCAAAAAGTACTATGAAGAAGATAAACAAATATAGAATGCTGAGTGTCTGTATAGCAGTCCCTGTTTTAGGCATTTTGTCTGTATTACTTCATGCAATTTCAAAACACATTCAAGAGATAGGTACCATAGGTGTTCTCATGACCCTAAGTTTACAGATAAGGATACTGAAGCATGGGATTCCCAGTGGCTCTGTAGTAAAGAATCCTCCTGTCAATACAGGAGACATGAGTTCCGTCCCTGGGTCGAGAAAATCCCCTGCAGAAGGGCATGGCAACCCATTCCAGTATTCTTGTCCGGGAAATCCCATGGACAAAGAAGCCTGGTAGGCTATAGTCCATGGGGTCACAAAAAAGGTCAGACATGACTTAGCAACTAAACAACAACAATGCTGAAGCATGGAGAGCCCAAGTACCCTGTTTGTACCCCAAGTTAGTAAACAGAGGAATCAGTTTGGCTCCAGGGCTTGTGCATATAACAGTGATCTGAAGGGTGAATGACAGGGAACTCTACAGCAAGAAGGCGGGGAGAGGGAGGGTGCTGGGAAAACCTCCCTGTTAAGGCCCTCCCAATATGAAGACCTGGCTGGTGAGAAGAAGGTATTTGGTTGAAGATCTTGACCTTAGGTGTGAGAGATGATCTTACACATAGGAGCAGAAGTCAAAAGGTTCTGCATGAGGGATGAGCTTGGAGTGTTTAAGTTCAAAAAGGAGGAAAATGAAGGGAACTGAGATCCTGGCCAATTTAAGGCTGGGAACTATAGAGACGTGGGTTGAAATACCACATTCACATTTTTCTAGGTGTTGTTTTTCTATGTTGCTGTTTCCTAATCAACTGCATTGGTCTCTTCTGAAGAATAAATGTAGTGAGTTCAGTTCAGTGGCTCAGTCGTGTCCAACTCTTTGCGACCCCAAGAACTGCAGCATGCCAGGCCTCCCTGTCCATCATCAACTCTCGGGGTTCACTCAAACTCATGTCTTTCGAGTCAGTGATGCCATCCAGCCATCTCATCCTCTGTTGTCCCCTTCTCTTCCTAACTCCAGTACCTCCAAGCCTCAGAGTCTAATCCAATGAATCAACTCTTCGCATGAGGTGGTCAAAGTATTGGAGTTTCAGCTTTAGCATCAGTCCTTCCAAAGAACACCCAGGACTGATCTTCAGAATGGACTGGTTGGATCTCCTTGCAGTCCAAGGGACTCTCAAGAGTCTTCTCCAACACCACAGTTCAAAAGCATCAATTCTTCTGCGTTCAGATTTCTTCACAGTCCAACTCTCATATCCATACATGACCACAGGAAAAACCATAGCCTTGACTAGGTAGACCTTAGTCAGCAAAGTAATGTCTCTGCTTTTGTATATGCTATCTAGGTTGGTCATAACTTTCCTTCCAAGGAGTAAGCATCTTTTAATTTCATGGCTGCAGTCACCATCTGCAGTGATTTTGGAGCACCAAAAAATAAAGTCTGACACTGTTTCCACTGTTTCCTCATCTATTTCCCATGATGTGATGGGACCAGATGCCATGAGCTTCATTTTCTGAATGTTGAGCTTTAAGCCAACTTTTTCGCTCTCCACCTTCACTTTCATCAAGAGGCTTTTTAGCTCCTCCTCACTTTCTGCCATAAGGGTGGTGTCATCTGCATATCTGAGGTGATTGATATTTTGCCCGGCAATCTTGATTCCAGCTTGTGCTTCTACCAGCCCAGCGTTTCTCATGATGTACTCTGCATATAAGTTAAATAAGCAGGGTGACAATATACAGCCTTGACATACTCCTTTTCCTATTTGGAACCAGTCTGTTGTTCCATGTCCAGTTCTAACTGTTGCTTGCTGACTTGCATACAGGTTTCTCAAGAGGCAGGT
>SJYX01003535.1:703337-725202 GCA_006410675.1 Oreotragus oreotragus
ACTGGAATTCCATCACCTCCACTAGCTTTGTTCGTAGTGATGCTTTCTAAGGCCCACTTGACTTCACATGCCAGAATGTCTGGCTCTAGGTGAGTGATCACACCATCGTGATTATCTTGGTCGTGAAGATCCTTTTTGTACGGCTCTTCTGTATATTCTTGACCCCTCTTAATATCTTCTGCTTCTGTTAGGTCCATACCATTACTGTCCTGTATTGAGCCTATCTTTGCATGAAATGTTCCCTTGGTATCTCTAATTTTCTTGAAGAGATCTCCAGTCTTTCCCATTCTGTTGGTTTCCTCTATTTCTTTGCATTGATCACTGAGAACAGCTTTCTTATCTCTCCTTGCTCATCTTTGGAACTCTGCATTCAGATGCTTATATCTTTCCTTTTCTTCTTTGCTTTTGGCTTCTCTTCTTTCCACAGCTATTTGTAAGGCCTCCCCAGACAGCCATTTTGCCTTTTTGCATTTCTTTTCCATGGGGATGGTCTTGATCCTTGTCTCCTGTACAGTGTCACCAACCTCTGTCCATAGTACATCAGGCACTCTATCTATCAGATCTAGTCCCTTAAATCTACTTCTCATTTTCACTGTATAATCATAACAGATTTGATTTAGGTCATACCTGGATGGTCTATTGGTTTTCCTCATTTTCTTCAATTTCAGTCTGAATTTGGCAATAAGGAGCTCATGATCTGAGCTACAGTCAGCTCCCAGTCTTGTTTTTGGTGACTGTATAGAGCTTCTCCATCTTTGGCTGCAAAGAATATAATCAATCTGATTTCGGTGTTGACCATCTGGTGATGTCCATGTGTAGAGTCTTCTCTTGTGTTGTTGGAAGAGGTCTGATATGACCAGTGCATTCTCTTGGCAAACTCTATTAGCCTTTGCCCTGCTTCATTCCATACTCCAAGGCCAAATTTGCCTGTTACTCCTGGTGTTTCTTTACTTCGTACTTTTGCATTCCAGTCCCCTATAATGAATAGGACATCTTTTTTGGGTGTTAGTTCTGAAAGGTCTTGTAGGTCTTCATAGAGCCATTCAACTTCAGCTTCTTCAGCGTTACTGGCTGGGGCATAGGCTTGGATTACTGTGATATTGAATGTTTCGCCTTGGAAATGAAGAGATCATTCTGTCGTTTTTGAGATTGCATCCAAGTACTGCATTTCAGACTCTTTTGTTGACCGTGATGACTATTCCATTTCTTCTGAGGGATTCCTGCCCACAGTAGTAGATATAATGGTCATCTGAGTTAAATTCACTCATTCCAGTCCATTTTAGTTCGCTGATTCCTAGCATGTCAACGTTCACTCTTGCCATCTCCTGTTTGACTACTTCCAATTTGTCTTGATTCATGGACCTAACATTCCAGGTTCCTATGCAATATTGCTCTTTACAGCATCAGACCTTGCTTCTATCACCAGTCACATCCACAACTGGGTATTGCTTTTGCTTTGGCTCCATCCCTTCATTCTTTCTGGAGTTATTTCTCGACTGATCTCCAGTAGCATATTGGGCACCTACCGACCTGGGAAGTTCCTCTTTCAGTATCCTATCATTTTGCCTTTTCATACTGTTCATGGGGTTCTCAAGGCAAGAATAGTGAAGTGGTTTGCCATTCCCTTCTCCAGTGGACCACATTCTGTCAGACCTCTCCACCATGACCTGCCCATCTTGGGTGGCCCCACATGGTGTGGCTTAGTTTCACTGAATTAGACAAGGCTGTGGTCCATGTGATTAGATTGGCTAGTTTTCTGTGATTATGGTTTGTGTGTCTGTCATCTGATGCCTCTCGCAACACCTACTGTCTTACTTGGGTTTCTCTTACCTTGGATGTTTGGTATCTCTTCATGGCTGCTCCAGCAAAGCACAGCCGCTGCTCCTTATTATGGACAAGGGGTATCTCCTTATGGCTGCCCCTACTGACCTTGGACATGGAGTAGCTCCTCTCACCCGGCTGCGCCCACATAGCCACCACTCCTTGGACATGGGGTGCTCCTCTCAGCCGCCACTCCTGACCTCAGATGTGGGGTAGCTTCTCCCAGCCTCCGCCCGGGCCTTGGTCGTGGGGTAGCTCCTTTCGGCCACTGCCCCGACCTTGGGCAAGGGGTAACTCCTCTCAGCCATGCTTCTGAGTGGTCCGTCACAGCCGGCAGGCTTCTGCCGCCTGGTAGTAAGACACAAGTAGAAAAGGCAAGTTCTTATATTTAATCTCAATCAGTCATTTGCTTAAAGCAATCCAATGACCCATCAATTATTAAAACCTTTCAGAAAACAAGTCATAGTCATGGATTCTCTGCTATTTGCTATAGAATTACCTGGAATTATCAAGAAAAATATCTTTGATGAGGTAAATATTGAACCGTCATATAAAAACTTAGAAGTCTGACAAGACAAGTAGTAAGTGTTCAAAACTTTGTTTTTTCTTGTCCTTGCTCTCCCAGGACAACAAAAACAGCCATTTCTACACCTGCAGTGATGTGCAACCAAGAACTGTTGGACGTGTCAAGAGCTTGTGAAAGAATGTGACTGACTCATAGTTTCTAGGAATTTCCTGCCTGCTCTTTGTCATTACTGATTGCAAAGCACCAACTGGGATTTTCATCATCACAAAGGGCCTCAGTTCAGAATCCTTTCCACGTTCAGGTAGCAGATGTGACAAGGGTCAGAAAGAAAGGAGAGGAGGACAGAAAGAGCAGGAGGCCCAGTGAATCTGTACCAGGACAGGGCTGAAGCCCCAAATTGCTAGGAGTCTGTCTGGGTGTGTTTCAAAGGAGTTCTTACTTTGAATCTGTACCAGGACAGGGCTGAAGCCCCAGATTGCTAGGAGTCTGTCTGGGTGTGTTTGGGAGTTCTTACTTTTGAGACCGGATGCACTGTTTCAAGGTGAGACAATGTTATATGCTGTTGGTTGGGTGAACCTGTTCTAATTATATGCCTCCTTGATTGTTGTTCGGCAGGTTGATTAGAATCATATTCAAGACATTTGTAGATCATAGTTCCTGGACACTTCTGTAAGTTAGCAAATCAAGTGTGATTTATCCCTGGAATTATTGGTTGGGGATGGCTTCTTTTTTTCAATGCATGTTCTCTCTAGCTTGTAATTTTAATTAGCGCTTGCTTCCAGTTCACACCGAGAATAGGGATGATTGTCAATCCGGTACTGAAGTACAGCCTGAGCTTGTAATGCAACTTTGACTTTTGCATTCAGATTCCTTAATCAATGCAGGATGTAGGATAAGGGAAACTGCTGAATTAAAGTCCCAGTGCAATAGGAAACTGTATAGCCCTTCTATTTAGGAGGTGAACTAGATTTCTGATAGGTAAAGCTGAATTTTACAATCCAGGTATCCTTATCTACCAGGCCCAATTCTGGGTAGATCTACCTCTCCCTGCAGTCTGACCCAACTGCACGTGACTAGAGCCCCCAGAGGGCCCAGTGCTACTGGGGAACTCGGTTGCCAGCCTTTGCTGTTGCTTGCAGCTTCCGAAGAAAGTGAATCATGGCCATCGCTGGGGCAGCTTTTGCTGTATAGATTGCTTCCTTATCTTTCCACCTGCCACACAGAGACATCACATGTTCTCCTTTTTTTCTTTTACACTTGGGGAAGCAAGCAGAGCCTTCCTTGGCATTTCTCTTATCTTTTGTGGCAAATGTCTGGGTAAGAGAAAAGTACAATTTCTTCATGAAAATGTAAAATAACTACAGAAAACCTCCTTTGAATTTCTGATTATCCTCTTTCTACCCAAGATAATACCGTATTGTTTCTTGAAAGGCCTAGTATCTTGAACAAGATAATTATATTCTTCCCAATATTCAAGTAGAATTTTCCCTCTGTGAAATACAAGAGAGCTACCTATTTCAGAAAGATTTAAGTTCAAATTTAATCACTCCGTCTCTTAACTTCAAGTGAAATTTAATTATCATTGCCTCAACATGCATCGACTAATATACAAACGGTGCCAATGAAAGCAGAAAAGTGAGAATGTATGCTGAAGAAAAATAAAACAGCTGAGAGAGTTTGATGGAAGTTTGGAAGTTTCAAGAATGCAATCTGTTTCATTGAGTTCAAGCTCTTTTCTTCCTGAAAATGCAATTGGTATTAAAATATAATATTGCTTGGCAGTACAAGTATGAATATTTAACGGTAACAAGTTGATGCACTGTAAATGTTCCTCGACCCAGCTTTAACAAAATTGTGTAAGGAAGACTTTCATGAAATGAAAGGAGATGTTTGAAATGACATAGAATATCCTTGAGGATTTTTAACACCCACTAAATATTAGAGAAGACCGTTAAATCATGGAGTTGAGCTTTTGATTATCAGAAAACCAGTGTATACTTTTCCCTCAACCAACTGTCCAGGTAAGGAAAGGTTTTTTCTCTAACTAAAATGAATGCTTTGATATTTGTTGTATTAGGCAAGCCTCTCCAGAGAAATAGAACCAATAGGATATGTATATAATATACATAGGAAGAGATTTATTTTAAGGATTAGCTCATGTGGTTGTGGAGGCTGGAAAATCCAAAATCAACAGGGTGGGCAGGCAACCAGGAGACCCAGGGGAAAGCTGATGCTGCACTTTAAGTCAGAAGGTCATTAGGCTAAAAAATTCCCTCTTGCTCCAGAGAGGTCCATTTATTGCTCTGTTTGCACCTTCAGCTGATGTGGATAGAGCCCACTTCCTTTACTTCTCAGTGACAGCAAAATAAAATTTGAGGGTTAACATTCAAAGATCTCATGATCTGACCCCACTCACCCCAGACAAACTGTTGACATGAGCTCTGTGCCTGCCTCCCACTAGTTTCTAATTAAGTTATTCAGTGTCTCATCCCTAGCCCAGAATGCTGCCTCACCCTAAATCCTGCCCACCATCCTACTTCAGAAGTTTCTCTGACGCCCAGACACCATGATATACAGTTTAATGAACCCTCCAACCTACTATTATCTGTTCCAGGGATTTTGTTTCAGTATAAGTGAAAATAAAACACTTTAATATCTGTATTTCTTATTTGTGACTTTTAACTTCAATAGAATATGATTTCCATTAGAGCAAGTAGCTTGCCTACACTTCCTTCCTGGTATCCGAGTTTCTAGCAGAGTTCTTGATGCAAACTGAACACACGTTAAATATTTGTATATAAGAAACATGCATGCTTAGTCACTCAGTCATGTCCAACTCTTTGCAACCCTTTGGATTGTAGCCTGCCAGGATCCTCTGTCCATGGAATTTTTTTTTCAGGCAAGAATACTGGAGTGGGCTGCCATTTCCTCCTCTAAGGGATCTTCCCAACCCAGGGATTGAACTGTGCTTCCTGTGTCTCCAGAATTGCAGGCAGATTCTATACCAGTTGAGCAATTGAGGAAGCCCCATATACGGTTTCTGGCAGTGGAGGTCTAGATATCCTAAGAGGTTCTCTCACTGAACATAGTTCAAAACATTAAACAAAATATTTTAAAATGCATGAATGTGCTATCCAGAAAGTAAAGCAAAAAACTAAGAGAAAGTATCTATAGAGATAAACTAATCCAAGCTGAATGCTTAAAACAAGGGCTAGTACCGAACCTGGGCCATTCAGTTGTCATGGTACGCTGAGGACAGGCATCAGAGGCAATGCCCAGGGACCTCTCCTTAGAGTGTATGCCAGAACGTAGGCCTGCAAGTTTGCTCTTAATGTAGGTTTGCACCTCAAGCTTTTATTGGGAAATCTCAAGTCTGAAATTATTTTAGAATGGGCATGAGTATATAAAACAATAATGAAAAGTTGATACTCCTTAAATGTGCATCCGTGTTCTTCGGAAGGAATGATGCTAAAGCTGAAACTCCAGTACTTTGGCCACTTCATGTGAAGAGTTGACTCATTGGAAAAGACTCTGATGCTGGGAGGGATTGGGGACAGGAGGAAAAGGGGATGACAGAGGATGAGATGGCTGGATGGCATCACGGACTCGATGGACGTGAGTCTGAGTGAACTCCGAGAGATGGTGATGGACAGGGAGGCCTGGCGTGCTGCAATTCCTAGGGTTGGAAAGAGTCAGACACGATTGAGCGACTAAACTGAACTGAACTGAACTGAACTGAAACCACTCAGAACCACTCAGAACAGCTTATCGTATACTGTTCGGGCCTTGCTTTTGGATGTGGCTTGAGAACTAAATGCACAATTGTTTCTCTTTCCAAATCCATCAAAGAAAGCAAATAGCAAAGAGAATATTGAAATGACCAGTATATTGCATTCTGGGAGGTACAATGCATATGTACATAAATCATGCACTTTTTATAGCCAGAGTCAGGAAGAACCATATCAATACATCCTGGAAGCAGTTATTTTTCATGAATCACACTGGCTTCCTAGGTAGTGGGAGAGGTAAGAGACCTGGGTTCGATCCGTGGATCAGGAAGATCTCTTGGAGGAGGGCATGGCAACTCACTCCAATACTCTTGCCTGGAGAATCAACATGGACAGAGAAGCCTGGTGGGCTACAGTCCATGGGGTCACAGAGTTGAACACAACTGAAGTGATTTAGCAGGCATGCATGAACCAAGCTGAAACAACAAAAGTCCTGGTATTGCCTAATCTTGCCTCAATCAGGAGAGTTGTTTCTCAAGAATACATGTAATCACTGGGATTTGGGCTGGGAATTATTTGTATCAACCTGCCCACCAACTGAGGAGCTCAAGAAATGGCTTCTAGAAAGGCAAATGATAGTGGTTGGCAGTCATACATGCTAATGAGCATATGAGAAGAATAATGTGGCACTATGATAAAATGTTAAAGCAAAAGAAAAAAAAAACAGCTTCTCTCTTATTTTCAGGTTTAAAAAAAAATTTTTTTTTTTTTTTTGGCTGTATTGGGTCTTTGTTGCTGCTCAGGCTTTTCTCTAGTTGTGGCAAGAGGGAGCTACTCTCCAGTTGGGGTACATGGGCTTCTCATTGCAATGGCCACATTGGTTGCAGAGAATGGGCTCTAGGGTGCACAGGCTTAAGTAATTGTGGCACTTGGGCTCAATAATTGTGGCTCCCTGGCTCTAGAGCCACAGGCTAACAGTTATAGCCCATGAGCTTAGTTGCTCCACTTCATGTGAGATCTTCCTGACCCAGGAATAGAACCCATGTCTGGTGCATTGACAGATGGATTCTTTACCACTGAGCTACCAGGGAAGCCCCTTATTTTCAGTTTTGGAAGGTGAGAAAAGTTCTGGAGATGGATGGTGGTGATGATTGTTCAACAATGTGAATCTATTTAATGCAGCTGAACTGTATACTTCAAAATGGTGAAAATGATAAAATGTATGTCGTGCTATTTTACCATAATTTTCAAAAGTTCTCCGGACTATCGTTCCATGTTTAATTCCCCATTTATTATAAAATATCAATTATTTAATTAAACATTTACCTAACCTATCTACAAATGATATAAAATAGACTCAGAGACCAATTGAAACAGTTTTTCATAAAGCAGACTCTTGGTCTATATAGTACTTTAATGTGTAAAAAAAAAAAAATCAAAAAATTGTAGGAAATATTTTTACCTTTAGTACTGGGATTTGGGCTGGGAATTATTTGTATCAACCTGCCCACCAACTGAGGAGCTCAAGAAATGGCTTCTAGAAAGGCAAATGATAGTG
This sequence comes from Oreotragus oreotragus, assembly GCA_006410675.1. Lineage (NCBI taxonomy): Eukaryota > Metazoa > Chordata > Mammalia > Artiodactyla > Bovidae > Oreotragus > Oreotragus oreotragus. The sequence goes on from SJYX01003535.1 coordinate 710,971, forward strand.
GTTGGCAGTCATACATGCTAATGAGCATATGAGAAGAATAATGTGGCACTATGATAAAATGTTAAAGCAAAAGAAAAAAAAAACAGCTTCTCTCTTATTTTCAGGTTTAAAAAAAAATTTTTTTTTTTTTTTTGGCTGTATTGGGTCTTTGTTGCTGCTCAGGCTTTTCTCTAGTTGTGGCAAGAGGGAGCTACTCTCCAGTTGGGGTACATGGGCTTCTCATTGCAATGGCCACATTGGTTGCAGAGAATGGGCTCTAGGGTGCACAGGCTTAAGTAATTGTGGCACTTGGGCTCAATAATTGTGGCTCCCTGGCTCTAGAGCCACAGGCTAACAGTTATAGCCCATGAGCTTAGTTGCTCCACTTCATGTGAGATCTTCCTGACCCAGGAATAGAACCCATGTCTGGTGCATTGACAGATGGATTCTTTACCACTGAGCTACCAGGGAAGCCCCTTATTTTCAGTTTTGGAAGGTGAGAAAAGTTCTGGAGATGGATGGTGGTGATGATTGTTCAACAATGTGAATCTATTTAATGCAGCTGAACTGTATACTTCAAAATGGTGAAAATGATAAAATGTATGTCGTGCTATTTTACCATAATTTTCAAAAGTTCTCCGGACTATCGTTCCATGTTTAATTCCCCATTTATTATAAAATATCAATTATTTAATTAAACATTTACCTAACCTATCTACAAATGATATAAAATAGACTCAGAGACCAATTGAAACAGTTTTTCATAAAGCAGACTCTTGGTCTATATAGTACTTTAATGTGTAAAAAAAAAAAAATCAAAAAATTGTAGGAAATATTTTTACCTTTAGGGGAAAAATGAATAGCATCTCATCTGGGGTGACATGCACGAAACAAAACAAAAGCCTGAACATAAAAGAGTTAAGTATAAAAATTAGGATTTTTTAAGTTTAAAAATGTAGATAAAGAGGTTCAGATATAGAAAGATCTTATAAGAGTATGGGAAATAGCACATAGCCAAGATGGCATCAGTCAGACTCTCTTGCCCCACGTTTTCACACCCTCTTACCTCAAACCTGTGAACAATGACTTTGCATGGTTATGTAGCAGCTGAGATCACTTATCGCTGAGAAAAGAAAAGATGCAAAAGGCAAAGGAGAAGAGATATACCCATTTGAATTCAGAGTTCCAAAGAATAACAAGGAGAGATAGGAAAGCCTTACTCAGTGATCAATGCGGACACGACTGAGCAACTTCCCTTTTACTTTTCACTTTCATGCATTGGAGAAGGAAATGGCAACCCACTCCAGTGTTCTTGCCTGGAGAATCCCAGAGACGGGGGAGCTGGTGGGCTGCTGTATATGGGGTCGCACAGAGTTGAACACGACTGAAGTGACTTAGCAGCAGCAGCAGCAGCTTGATGAAACCAGCTCTCATGCTCTGTGCTGAAATGGTCCTGTAATGTTACGGAGTCCACTTACACCTGGGACTTGATTTGTTACAAGATCAAGCAATGGAGCAAGTTATTCTCTCCACCAAAAGAACTCTCTGGGGTATGAAAATTAAGTTTTCTCTCAAGGCTCTTATGTATGATCATATAAATTAGATTAAATGAAATAACAATGTGACAGTGCCTAACCCAGGGCCTGATCATGGGGGACATCTCAGCAAATAAAACTCGTTATATTAGCAGAACATATAGTTGAGAATTGGGAAATACATACTCTTGCATCCAAATATTCAAAGTTGGGCTTACACAGCACTGTTTGTGCTTCCTCAGTCGTTCAGTCATGTCCCACTCTTTGTGACACTAGGGACTGTAACCCTCCAGGCTCCTCTGTCCATAGGATTTTCCAGCAAGAATACTGAGTGGGTTGCCATTTCCTCCGCCAAGGGATCTTCCTGGCCCAGGGATCGAATTCCCATCTCCTGTGTCTCCTGCACTGGCACGCAGATTCTTTACCACTGTGCCACCTGGGAAGCCCCCACATTAGTATTACAAATAAAAATATTTAGAACTTTAATGCAGATAAGGCTAATTATGTGCTGGACACTTATTTACTCCTTTAGTATTGCTCTAAGGGAGGCGCCATTATTATCCAGTAAAAAGATGTAGAAACTAAGGCACAGGAAGATTATAAGCAATGTGGAATGTGAATAGAAGAGGAGGATGATGCTGTTGGAAAATATTCTGAAGACAAATTGTGGGGGATTTAGGACGCTGTAAGAAAAGTTTGTATTTTATTCTAGGAGGGACTTTATATGTTTCTGAGGTGAAGAATGACTAACCACAGGTGTTCGTAGAGCCTTATGTGTAGTTCTTATTCGAGTGGTAAAAGGTGGCAGAGGAGAGAACTTCAGTCTTGTGGTTTAGATATTAGATGGGAGACAGATGAGTGGGAAAGAGATTCACAGGACTGGATCGCTAATTGTATGTCCTGGAGAAGCAAAGGGAAGTTGAGGCTAAGTTTCTCTTCATTAATATATATTTTTTAAGTAGAAATTTTCATGAATAGTATCTACACATCCTTGACCATAATTTCTGAATTGGATTGGTTATACACATCATTAACTTTTGTAATTAATATTTGTTCAGATCTTAAGATCTTGTCAAAAACCCAGGTCTCTTCAAACATAAAAACCAAAGCCAAGCATATTCTTGAATTTGTGACTAAATGACAAAGATTCAAATAGATTCGGGCAGTTAATCAAATACAGTAGCTCACTAAATGATCCTCAAATGAATGGGTTAAGCAGATAAGCTGTCTCTCCCAGACTATTGTGAATTCCTCTAAAGTTGAGGACTTCTTGGCAAATTTTTGAGCTGAATCAAAAGTTCAAACAACAAAAACACTAGTCATAGTGTGTGTATTGTGCTCATAACTGTCAAAAAATTTGAAGAAGATAAGAAATTGGAAAATCAATACTTCCAATTATGCACTCAAGGAAACAGCACCATACAAATAGGTGGTGTGAGCAAAGCAATAAAACTCTCAGCTTCTTTCATTCATTCTAGTTATTCTTGGCACCCTCATCCATTCTTCTCTCTCCTTACCCACTCAATTCAGTTTTTCATCCTTCCTTCAGTTCCTGCTCTCCTTCATTCTGGAGACACCTCAATTTTCTTCTAATTGGACTCCTTTTTTGCCTTTACCTCCCTGTGTCTAGAGTGTTTCCTTGCTTGATCTGCCAAACACTTTCCCTTACAGCCTTCAAAGATCTCTTTCATTTTCCTTCCTCCTTGTAGCCCATCACAACAACTAACTTGTGTGATATTGAACGTCTCTTTTATTCTACTGTGCCACTCACTCCACAAAAACCACAACTGCTGAACTCAAAACATTATGTAATACTTATTTAGAATAGGTTTGCTTTTGCTCTAATATTACCCAGGTTGGATAATTCTATTTTGACCACATTAATATCGTGTGGTCTGAAATGCAGGCATGCAGACAAGAGGAATCGATTCTATTTAATTTGCTTAGAAAAGCCTATGCACAGAACAGTGGGACTAAATGCACTATTAATAAATGTTGCAGTGGATGGACTTGGAGGCTATGGTGCTTAGTGAAATGCCAGACAGAGAAAGGCAAATACAGTATGCTATCACTCATCCATGGAATATGAAAAATGAAACAAAGTAGTGAACGTAACAAAAGAGAAGCAGACTCGCAGATATAGAGAACAAACTAGTGGTTTCCACTGCAGGGAGAGAGGGGTGAGGCAAGACAGGAGTGAGAAATTAAAGAAGCAAACTACTGCATGTGTATGTGTGTGTTAGTCACTCAGTCATACATGACTCTTTTCAACCCCATGGGCGATAGCCTGCTAGGCTCCTCTGTCCATGGAATTCTCTAGGCAAGGATACTGGAGTAGACATTCTCCAGACATTATATATATTTAAGTACTGTAGTGAATACAATTTGTAACACTAATACTAAGAATCAGATGAAGACTATATGCTGAACGGCCATGTTCTGACTATATATATATTTGTGTTTCATGGTGTAAGGTTTGGACCAATGGCGTAATGATTCTCTTGAATTCAAGGATTGGGGGACAAGAAAAAATAATAATTTAAAAAAAGATGAAAACCACGGGTATTTTATGAAACTCCTTACAGTAAGTCAGTCTGGTTTCTATCCCTATAGAAATGTGTTAGTTCCCCTACACCCTGGCTTCAGTTCAGTTCAGTCAACTCAGTTGTGTCTGACTCTTTGCCTCCCCATGGACTGCGGCATGCCAGGCTTCCCTGTCCATCACCAACTCCCAGAGGTTGCTCAAACTCATGTCCGTTGAGTTGGTGATGCCATCCAACCATCTCATCCTCTGTCACCCCTTTTCCTCCTGCCTTCAATATTCCCCAGCATTAGGATCTTTTCCAATGAGTGAGTTCTTCACATCAGGTGTCCAAAATACACCCTGGCTTGGACTGCTGCCATTATTTCTTCTCATTCACTCCCCCCTCTGCTTCATTAGCTAATCACAGAGCAGGAGTTGTTCCACCCGCATGCACTGTTTCTTCTCACTCTGCAAGTAAAACTAACACTCACTGCTTAATCACTTTTCTCTCAACAGGTAAGGATAATAAAACAGTGGGAAAAATGACAAAATTTAGTGTGCCATTTTCAGTGTTAAGAGTCATGTACTAACTTTTTCTCTGACATTCAATCACTTATGGTAGCACAGTGAGAAAATTACACAGGTGAGACCTCAGCATCCTCAGTCTTGAAATAGGAATTAGCAGGATCTTACAGTTCAAGCTGCACTTGCAGTGCCTGCAGAACTGACTGCGAGATGGCAGTAGAGGTCCAACCAAAACTCCTTGGACCATCTCTTCTGTGGGACTTCTGTAATCCACAGTGCAATCAAGGCAAATACTATGAAATGGAGATCTGGAAGGGACACTTATCAACGGCAGCTACTTCAGGGACTTGTTTATAGTTTAAGGAACCAAGGCCCTTGAGTAGATGTGGCTTGCCCAAGTGACTTTGGAAACTGAGTAAAAATGGGAATTGAGTAACTGACTTCTGTGCTAGATTGTTGGGTTAAGTAGCATCAATGAACTCCAATAAACATTTCAGGTTTTGATTTTATTTTATCCCTATAAACACTTTTTTTTGCCACATAAAATGTTGACAATCAGTAGCTACTTCATATGTGCAAATTAGAATAGATTAGACATTACCAGTGTTTTTGAATATGAATTTCTCTTCTCTTCCAAAGACCACTGAATACTACCCTTTCCAGCCTCCTTGCAGTTGAGTGAAACAAAAAGTCCTGTTTGTCTCTTCTGATGTCAGGCAATGAACATGTGCATGGTTTTTGTATCACACACACTCTCTCTCCCCTCTTTGTCTAAGGGGGAGGCAGTGAGTTGAAGTGGATGAGCCACAGGACTGAAGCAACTGCTTCAGTCACCACGTGGATTATTAGCTACTCTGGAGAATTGTCTGAAGATGATAAAAGCTGTTTTAAGGAACTGAGATTTTAGGATGGTCTGTTCCTGCAACCCACCCACAGTATTCTTGCTTGGGAAATCCTATGGACAGAGGAGCCTGGCGGGATACAGTCCATGGGGTCGCAAAGAGGCAGATACTACTGAAAGACTCACACACACACACACACATTTTGTATATAATGTCCCTAGCATAGGGCCTGGCACAAACTAACTGATAGTTGGAGGTTAAAAAAAAATGTGGTAATAATATAGCTTTCTAAAAATGTATAAGACTTATGCATACTTATTTTCCATCATCCTTTTATTAGATTGCTGAGCAGCAGAAAGGGTAGCTCTCATTCCTATTGTACTTTTGGGGAAATAGAGACAACAGGCAGGATTGGATGGTAGAGCTGGGAGACCCAAGAGCAGAAGCCAAATTTCCCAAGACCAATATGTCTGGTTCTCTTTATTTTACACTACCTTCATTCTTAAGTCATGATGATTTTTTCCAGTATTAACATTTTAGTTGAGAACTGAAAGAGTGAGGCAAGCAACAGAAGACCAGCATGACTATTAACGCTAGCGTTTCATCTTTTACCTGACTTTTGGTAGGCATCATGAGCTCAACTTTCCTAAAAAGAAAGAATTCCTTTATTCCTTTAATAACTGAAGAACAGGTGAACCATAGATTTATATCTGATATGTAAGGCTGAAGCATTTGGAGAGATTAAAGCAATAAATAGTGTAAAAGAGTAAAATTCAGATTTATTTTTGATTCACTTTTTCATGAAAAACTAAAGAAATCAAGAACTATTGTTTTGAACAAGTAAACAGATGGAAATCTTGGTTATCTGGCAAAATAGGTAAGGAGATGTCTGGCACTGTGGACATTTCTAAATAAAAACTTTCATAAAATATAACTGTTTTGGTTATAAGATTCAAAATATAAGCAAAAAGAAAAGAAACTGACAGTCTCAATAGTGAGAATTAACTTTATCTATCTCAAAATCAATTTTCTTTTTCACTCTCCCTCCCTTCCTCCTTCTCTTTTCCTCTCTTCTTCTTCCCCTCAAGCTCTCCCTCCATCCTTGCTTCTTTCCCTTTTTTTCTCTTTCCCATACAAACTATTTTGTTTCTGAAAGTGAAAGTCGCTCAGCCATGTCCGACCCTTTTCAACCCCATGGACTGTACCCTGCTAGGATCCTCCATCCACGGGATTTTACAGGTAAGAATACTGAAGTGGGTTGCTGTTTCCTTTTCCAAGGATCTTCCCAACCCAGGGATCGAACCTGGATATCCTGCACAGCAGGCAGACTCTTTACTGTCTTAGCCACCGGGGAAGCCCCTGTAACTGGCATTTTATATTAAACATTATAGTCTCAAATAAAATTTGGAATTCAAAGGAAAATTTAATTTCTACAGATTTCTATTGCTTGACAATTTTACCTAGTCTTTCTCAGAACATTTCCAATTGGAGAATTCTACCTGACAGTTGTACAACCTACTCACAGGGCTTATTTTCCCAAAGGCAATGTAGTCTGATATCCTAAGGACTCAGCTGAGATTCAGTGAGAATCCTAAGTTCACTTGACTCCCCCTTCCCCACGTGCACTGTGCAGTGACACACAGAAGTGCTAGCCCTTGTCACACGTCATTAGGCAGTGCCCTGGGAATTTACATTCTTCATGATGAAATGTTGAGTTGCCCAATCACAGTGTTGCAAGTTGCAGATGTATTCTTTTTGAAATTTCAGAGATTTCAAGAATGCTCCTAGGAATGAAGCTGTACCATTTGGAATGAAGGAGGTGAAGCAGAGATGTGGATGAACTTCAAGACTGTCATAGAGAGTGAAGTAAGTCAGAAAGAGAAAAACATATTAATGCATATATGTGAAATCTAGAAAAATGGTACAGATGTGTCAGGAAACATTTAACAGGAGGCTTCCTGTGTGCTGTTTTGGATCTGTCAGGAATCCTCTGTTCCTTATTAGTTCCTGAATATTCAGGAATTAAGAGGAGAGAAAAGCCTCTTCTGGGGCTGAGGAATCCAGGCATTTCCTTCATTAGTTTTTCTATATGGTGATAAGAACCCTCTTCCTTCTTGTGAACCATATGGTAAAAGTGATTATTTATAGTTCTCTCTCTCACTTTAATATGGATCGCCTATGTTTTGTAAGTCTGGAATTTTAATCTTTATTTTTGCTGAAAATAACTACAGTATATATGCCCACACCATGTTGATTGAAACACCTTTGCTCCATCAGAGCTCTGGTCCTCATATCTTTCTTTCTGTTTCTCTCTCAGGCTATTTATTTCTTTGGAGCACAGAGGCCCTCTGAGTTCACTTTCCTGCCTGGGCTTCTTAGACCCTCTTGAAAAGGCACTCTGCGCCTTCACCCCATCAAGAGGGCCCCTGAGGCCTCTGTGAACAGAGCAAGCCCTGTGCCAGGGGCTTTATTGGATTTCTGTGTAAACCAAGGAACATTAGCCTCTTTCTCTCCTTTACTTTCTTATAATCAACTCCAGACCACCAGGTTCTGGTCCGTTAAAGGACCTCAACACAGATGAACCTATTTGCAAAGCAGAAACAGAGACACAGAAGTAGAGAACAAACATATGGACAGCAAGTGGGGAAGGGGGAATCGGATGAATTGGGAGATTGGGACTGACATATTTACAGTGTGTGTGGAGGGTGGCTGGCGGGTGGGGTTAGTCACTTAGTCATTACAACTCTTAGGGACCCCACAGACTACAGCCCAACAGGTTCCTCTGTCCATAGGATTTCCCAGGCAAGAATTCTGGAGTGGACAGCCATTCCCTTCTCCAGGGGATCTTCTTGACCTAGGGATTGAACCTGGTCTCCTGCACTGCTGGAGAAGGAAATGGCAACCCACTCTAGCATTCTTGCCTGGACAATTCCATGGACAGAGGAGCCTGGTAGGCTACAGTCCATGGTGTCACAAAGAGTTGGACATGACTGAATAACTAACACACACTCCTGCATTGCAGGCAGATTCTTTGCCATCTAAGCCACCAGGGATGCCCCATATATACAGTACTATGCATAAAGTGGATAGCTAATGAGAACCTACTATATAGCACAGGGAACTCTACTCAATGTTTTATGATGACTTACATGGGAGGGAAATCCAAAAAAGGGGGGATATATGTATACATACAGCTGATTCACTTTGTTGTACAGCAGAAACTAATAAAACATTGTAAAGCAACTCTGTCTGTGTGTGTATTAGTTACTTAGTCATGTCCAACTCTGCAACTCTATGTAGCTTGCCATAGCTCTTCTATCCATGGAATTCTCTAGGCAAGAGTACTGGAGTGGATAGCCATTCCCTTCTCCAGAGGCTCTTCCTGACCCAAGGATCGAACCCAGGTCTCCTGCATTGCAGGTAGACTCTTTACTGTCTGAGCCACCAGGGAAGTCCCCCCTGAAAAGCAACTATAATCCATTAAATTAAAAAAAAAAAAAAGAATCGAGTAAAGTTGACAGATTTGCTAATAAAAAAATCATGCCCTCAGAAGACGATTAGTAACAGCCATCAGCCCTGCCTAATGGAAATCAGGAAAAATCTTTTAAAACAAAGATATAAAAGAATATTTAAAAGAATAAATTTGGAATAACACATTGTCTACATTATTTTCATAGCCCATACCATTCAGTTCATGGTCTATGCAGACAAGCAGCATCAGGAGAAAACAGCTCTTCCATTGAAAGGGTACAGAGGTGCAATTTATGACACCTTTGTAAACACATTGGGGACTGGGACATCATTTCACTTTCAGCCATTCGTATGCAGGAAAAGCAAAGGAAAAGTATTAATGTGATACATCATTGCCTTTGGAAATTGGGAGAATAATTAAGTTCTTCCCTGGCTCCTATTAACACAGTTTGCCATTTGCTATAACCACTCAGTCCCTGCCCACACCTTGACATGATTACTTTATGAAAGAAACAATGAGAAACTCTAAAACTTGAGACGAAAATTCTATAAAATGTGACCTTGGAGTGTCATTAGTAGCCCAGCAACATTTTTGGTGGCCCCTGCTGGATATCACTTTATAGTTTCAAACTACAAATGTGAATGGTGATTGGATTTTGTATAGTCAATTCAGTATATCAATCAGTCACATTGTTCAAAAAAAGCAATTTCATTAAGCAATTTTGTCATTCAGTCAAAAGGATCAAACTAGTTATTATATAACCATGATCATGATTGTATTTCATGAGGAGGAACTTTGAAGCAGAAGAGACAGTGTGGACTGGGCAAAGACTGAGATCTGAGTACTATTTGGGCTTAAATACTGATCATAATTTCAATTTAAATCACTGACCATAGTCCTTAAATTATGATCATATTTCAAGGAGGAGAAGTAACAGTGGATTGTGGAGGGCAGAGAAAAAGGTCAAATGAAAAAAAGAGAGGGAACAGGGCATTTGTTAGTTTACTCAATTCAGCAGATATTTATGGAATGAGGTGTACCTACGTGCCCCACATTCTACTGAAGAGTCAGGACAGACATGGTTTCCTTTATAGTGGAGATTTCAGGTAACCTTGACAAAGTCATGCTGACTGCAGAGTAGAATGAGATGATGGTAGAAGAATGCAGTGAAGGTCAGGTCCTCTCATGTTTCATCCCCCCATCCACAGTCACACAAGGCATGCCTAAATGGTTTATAAAAGCCTGTTAGTGTTAACTTGGGGTCAGACCTACCTTGCCCAGGTTCAGTGAGGTGTGTATATAGATGGAAAGGCTTAGGATGGAATATACAATGTCATGATATTATGTGAATTGGTTATTTTAAGAGCAGATAGGCCCTACTTTGGTATGCAATGGTAAGTGAAGGTGAAGGAAAAAAGGGGGCTTTTTTGGACCTAGGTGCAAGGCCCTGTGCCAAATCTCATTCTGAAAGCAATCTAAATATTAACGTAATTACAACAAAACTATTATTTCCATTATGCAGATGAAGAAACTGAACCTTACAGATATTCAGTGGTTTCTCCAAGAACATACAACTAACAAAAAGGGGAGTCAAATTTATAACTCACATGCAATTAATTCCTCTGCTCATTGTCTCACCCGCTATTGCTTTTCTGTTATATTGCTATTGAGAAAATTAGGGTGTTAGGATCAGAAGCCATTTTAAGAATAAATATAATGAATGTAGCAATAGATTTAGAATCCTATTCTCTGTTCTCAGATATAAACTTTTGTTGTGAGGGATCTGGGTTAATAATAATAGGTATGTAGGAGGAAATAAAAAGAAAAATTAAGGAAAGAGAACCCTAAGGATAGTAATAATTAAATTTTAACAAGAAAAGTCTATGTAGACAGAAACCAATTACATTTAGCAAAATATACTTGGGCCTTTTGAAATGATTTCAAAGTATTGATTTGGCTCTGAACACAAACCTAGTGGAGACTACTACCTGTGTGTCACCTTTCCCTGGCCAAAGCCATTTATAGCAGGTAGAGTAATGGCTCAAAATATGCCTACATCCTAATCCCCAAAACCTAAGTTAATTTGTTAACTTCCGTGGCAAAGGAGACTTTGCAGACATGATTAAGGTAAGGCTCTTGAGAAGGGAGATTATCCTGTATTATCCAAATAGGCTCAATGCCACTGCAAGAGTTTTTATGAGAAGGTTTCAGAAGGGTCAAAATCAGAGAAAGTGATGTGGCAATAGAAGCAGAGTGTTGTATAATGTCTTCGAGATGATGCGACCACCAGGTGACCCACAAGCTGGACTGGGCATTAGGTGACTCCTGAACCCCTCTGTCTTCCCACTCGCCTACCCCATGCTGGAAATTGCTCCAGGAACACAGCCTTGAAATAGTATAGTAATATGTTGCTGAGAGCCTGTACCTGGTTAAGGCCTCTATGTAAACTTTTATGATTTGGCAGGCATGGACAGAGATCCACTCATCTTGTGGCTGACCAAGATAAGCCTTGTAAGTTCCCTTGACTGTTAACTCTGCCACCTACCAATCTGGAGTGGTCTACCTCTGCAGGGAGCCAGCGTGAGGAACTCTGCCCATGGCAAAGGTCATGAGGAAGGAGGCTCAGCATACGCAAAGGTGGGATCGAGCCTCAGGAGACCCCCTGTTCCTGAGCACCTACCCCCAAAACCAGAGTCTACCTACTTTACTGCTTTATGCTCTCCCTATACCTCTGACTTTATGGGGGGCTTTCCCCACCACCTCTCTCAGAGAAGGAGTTAACTTACAGCTCCAGTTAATAAAAATTCCTGGGCATGACAAGAGTGTTTCAACTTACAGACTCCTCTGAAGGTTCTCTAGACTGCCTGAACAGATTCGTCCAGCCACATGTGATTGTTCACAGCCTTTCAACTGTGAGAGGCATGAGATGCTTTAAACTTTCTAAATACAGATTCTTTTGAGAAGTTAGAAAATTATTAGTATAGTATAGTGGGTTGATTAGGAATTATATTGGTGAAGGGTTTTTCATTTGTGGGGCCAATATTTGGTGCTAAGTCTCCATATCCCCTGCCTTTATACACATTAATGAATACAACTAGCATATAGGAGAAATAAGTATTAACCTTTAAGATTAATCATGTTAAACCTTAGGCTAAGTAAATTCCTTTCTCGATTGTAACCCACTGCACCTTCACCCTATGGGAATGCAACTTTATCTGGTGCCTTCAGAGGGTGGCGACTGGTTTAAGAAAATCACCTCTGGAGAAAATAAGTTTTCTGGTTGACTGACCATTAACAGAAAGAAAGGGCCATAAAATGTTAGCAAGCCACCTGGCCAGAAGAAGATGTAAAGCCACCTAAGACCTTTTGTATACATTTATATGAAGCACCTGATTTTGATAAAGGTCAGGTCTGCTGACCCCATGAGACGTTGTATTCTATCTCTATGTATAACAAAAAGTATATAAGCATACCTGGAAAATAAAGAAAATGGGTCAGTTCCTGGAAAGACTAGTCTCCACATGTCGTTCTTTCTCTCATTTTCTGGCTGAATTCCCATCTGCAACATGGATGCCCGCCAAGCCTGCTAATTATGTCTGGCTTCTAAGATCTGACTGGGGAGGCCTTAGTGTCTCCTCTCCTTTGGGAGAACGGAAAGACACCTGTGGCCTACATAGGTGGTGCAAACCTCTTGTCTTGAGGTTTTATTGGTATCCCACGTAAACCAAGTTATTCAGCCTCTTTTTCTCCACTAATATTTCCTACTATACTATCCTTTTCTAATCTCTCTTTATATCTGTAATTAAATAATTTCTTTCCTAGGACACCGACTCCATCCCCCCTTCAAATTCACTGGATCCACCAGGGCTGGACCCCAGCATACCTCTTTCTTTGATTTCTCTTTGCGCTCTGTGTATGTGGGCCAGGTTTTCAACCAACAAAGAAGGAATGAAGGATATATGATATTAAGTACACTGAGCTGAGGAGTGCAAGCCACCTCTAATAGCTATATCAGACTAAGAAATGGCTTCTCAGCTAAAGCCTCTAGAAGAAAGGCAGCACTTGCCAATTCACTTTAGACTTCTAAGTTTCAGAACTATAAGATAATAAATTTGTGTTGCTTTTAGCCATTTAGTTTCTGGTGATTGATGACAGCGACAGTGGAAAACCATTATACGAAATGCCTGGTACAAGGAGTGACTTTAGGGCTCAGTGATTTCTGACACTGACTACCAGGACTTGGGCCAAACTTCACAGTTAAGGTCATGGTCCTCTAGAGGGTTGCCTTCACTTCAGCTGAAAACTTGGGGGTCCACAGACTGTTCTTACATATGATCAGTTCAGTTCAGTTCAGTCACTCAGTCATGTCTGAATCTTTGTGACCCCGTGAATTGCAGCACACCAGGGCTCCCTGTCCATCACCAACTCCCAGAGTTCACTCAAACTCATGTCCATTGAGTGAGTGATGCCATCCAGCCACCTCACCTCTGTCATCCCCTTTTCCTCCTTCCCCAAATCCCGCCCAGCATCAGGGTCTTTCCCAATAAGTCAACTCTTTGCATCAGGTGTCCAAAGTATTGGAGTTTAGCTTCAGCATCAGTCCTTCCAATGAACACCCAGGACTGATCTCCATGAGGATGGACTGGTTGGACCTCCTTGCAGTCCAAAGGACTCTCAAGAGTCTTCTCCAACACCACAGTTCAAAAGCATCAATTCTTCGGCACTCAGCTTTCTTCACATTCCAACTCTCACATCCATACACGACCACAGGAAAAACCATAGCCTTGACTAGATGGACCATTTTTGGCAAAATAATGTCTCTGCTTTTCAATATGCTATCTAGGTTGGTCATAATATGCTTTCAAGGAGTAAGCGTCTTCTAATTTCATGGCTGTAATCACCATCTGCAGTGATTTTGGAGCCCCCAAAAATAAAGTCTGAAACTATTTCCACTATTTCCCCATCTACTTCCCATGAAGTGATGGGACCAAATGCCATGATCTTCATTTTCTGAATGTTGCGCTTTAAGCCAACTTTTTCACTCTCCTCTTTCACTTTCATCAAGAGGCTTTTCAGTTCCCCTTCACTTTCTGCCATAAGGGTGATGTCATCTGCATATCTGAGGTGATTGATATTTCTCCCAGAAATCTTGATTCCAGCTTGTGCTTCTTCCAGCCCAGCATTTCTCATGATGTACTCTGCATAGAAGTTAAATAAGCAGGATGACAAGTACCCTTGACATACTCCTTTTCCTATTTGGAACCAGCCTGTTGTTCCATGTCCAGTTCTAACTGTTGCTTCCTGACTTGCATACAGGTTTCTCAAGAGGCAGGTCAGGTGGTCTGGTATGCCCAT
>SJYX01003535.1:729153-739198 GCA_006410675.1 Oreotragus oreotragus
GAGAAATATCAATAACCTCAGATATGCAGATGACACCACCCTTAAGGAAGAAAGTGAAGAAGAACTAAAAAGCCTCTTGATGAAGGTGAAAGAGGAGAGTGAAAAAGTTGGCTTAAAGCTCAAAATTCAGAAAACTAAGATCATGGCATCCAGTCCCATCACTTCATGAAAAATAGATGGGGAAACAGAGGAAATTGTGGCAGATTTTATTTTTTGGGGCTCCAAAATCACTGCAGATGGTGATTGCAGCCATGAAATTAAATGACGCTTACTCCTTGGAAAGAAAGTTATGATCAACCTAGACAGCATATTAAGAAGCCGAGACATTACTTTGTTAACAAAGGTCCATCTAGTCAAGGCTATGATTTTTCCAGTAGTCTCATATGGATGTGAGAGTTGGACTATAAAGAAAGCTGAGCGCTAAAGAACTGATGCTTTTGAACTGTGGTGTTGGAGAAGACTCTTGAGAGTCCCTCTACTGCAAGGAGGTCCAGCCAGTCCATCCTCAAGGAGATCAGTCCTGGGTGTTCATTGGAAGGACTTATGTTGAAGCTGAAACTCCAATACTTTGGCCACCTGATGTGAAGAGCTGACTCATTGGAAAAGACCTTGATGCTAGGAAAGATTGAAGGCAGGAGGAGAGGGGAACGACAGAGAATGAGATGGTTGGCTGGCATCACCGACTCAATGGACTTGAGTTTGGGTGAACTCCTGGAGATGGTGATGGACAGGAAGGCCTGGTGTGCTGCTGTCCATGGGGTCGCAAAGAGTTGGACAGGACTGAGCAACTGAACTGACTGAACTGAAAGGGAAAGATGCACAGGGTGAAATCTGAGAGGCCCCAAAATGTGAGAAGGCTACTGTCTTCTCCCCCTGGAGCCAGAGAGCATCACCTCAAGCACATCAATGTGGGACAATAGCAAAGCATCACCAACCAGGGAAACTCACCCACACTTCAGTGTCCAGGGTGTCTGCTGGATCCTCCTTCAGTTCAGTTCAGTTCAGTCGCTCAGTCGTGTCCGATTCATTGCGACCCCATGAATCACAGCATGCCAAGCCTCCCTGTCCATCACCAAGTTCTGGAGTTCACTCAGATTCATATCCATCCAGTCAGTGATGCCATCCAGCCATCTCATTCTCTGTCGTCCCTTCTCCTCTTGCCCCCAAATCCCTCTCAGCATCAGAGTCAGGCACAATTGATTGCACCTCTGGCTGTGTAGTTAAACTCAACCCTCAGCTGCCTTCAGAGGTTGGACTAATATCATATGGTTCAAAGCCTCAATCCTCTAATCACATGGTTGGTCTTTCTGGTGTGGCTAGCCCCCATCCTGAGTCATCTTGTTAGCAGGAACTATCTAGGGGCTCACCAGCCCACCATGAGCCATCTCATTAGCATAAACTTGGGTGTGGTCAAGCTTACCAGGAGTAACTCAGAAAATTCTAAGAATTCTGTTTCTGTTAGGAACCAGGGACATAAGCCAGCCACATTCTTATTATTACAAAGGAATTTTGCCTAAAATTACTCCTGAAATACCAAACCTATGTCAACATGGGCAGGAGATAAATGCTGTGCCCCTGGGGTCTAGCACAATATTTCAGATGAGTGATGTTGTGTCTATCTCAGGAATACTGAAGCTTGATTTAAGGACTTCCTTGGTGGTCCAGTGACTAAGACTCTGCCCTCCTGGTCAGGAGGCCTGAGTTCAACCTTTGGTCAGGGAACTAGATCCCATATATTGCAACTAAGTGTTCACATGCCACAGTTAAAAGATCCTGTGTGTTCCAACTAACCCAGAACAGCCAAATAAATAATTTTTTAAAAAGCAGATAAACAATTAACTTGATTTATGGCAGCAAGGTTAATTTTGGAGTTGGAGAGCTCACTGATCTTCCAGTCTTGGCACAGATTGGCTAAGAGCTCAGAAGGAAAGAGATGAACAGTTAAATCTTGGGGAACTATGACATGAGCAGATAGACCCACCCTTACCTGCTCTCTGTCTTATGTATCAGTCCTTAGAGATGAATCCCTTCATTGAAAGTGTCCTGACATATAAAATGCACTAAAATCTTATAGCAGTAAACTACATACTAGTATGTAGTAGCAAAACTGTAGTGAAAAATGTTAAATCCTCTCATATTTTTTAAGAAAAACCTTATCTGTTTTAGGCTCAGGAAATATCCTTAAATTTGAACAAATGCTATAGATTTTCTCCACTGTGAGTTCTTTATTTGAAGAAGAGGTAACAGTACTTTTAAAGGACTTATGAACATTGAAAAAAGTCCCAGAATAGTAAGGGCTTCCTGATATCTGACTGAAGCCCAGGCTTGTGAGGGGTATGGTGGTGGAACTGACAACCTCAAACTGAAAAAAAAACAACAAAAAAAACCTCTCAAACTAACCTAATAGGAAAGAGATATTTTCAAGGAAGGAACAAGTAAGAGGGGACATGATTTTAATAGTTAGTCTGAAGGATCCCATAATAAGAAGCTCAAAGAGTTGATAAAATTCCTTGATAAAACTTGTGCCAAAAGAAACCAGAGGTGATTAACGCCCCAGAACATCAGCAGTCTGACATACGTGTTCCTCAATAAGCTGTGACAAATGTGAATTTCAGGTTACTCTTCACAAAACTCTTTCTTCGCCTTACATGATTACTGTGATCGGACTTTGTAATCGGATCATTGACTCAGTGTGTTTTCGCTTTTATCTATCCCTCCAGAAATTGTACAGAATAACCATTGGATGAAAATAAATTTCCCAGAAATCTTGGAAAGGTGACTGTAGCAGGTTGAATGATGGCCTCTCAAAAATTATATCTGTAGTCTAACTCTTGGAATCTGTGAATGTGATCTTATTTCGAAAAGGGGTCTTTGCAGATGTAGTTAATATAAAGGATCTTGAGACTGTCCTAGTATATCTTTGTTAGCTGCTCAGTTGTGTCTGATTCTGCAGCCCAATGGATGACAGCCCACCAGGCTCCTCTGTCCATGGAATTCTCCAGGCAAGAATACTGGAGTGGGTTGCCGTTCCCTTCTCCAGGGGGTCTGCTTGACCTGGGGATTGAACCCTGATCTCCTGCATCGCAGGCAGATTCTTTGCCAACTGAGCCACCAGGGAAGCCCCTAGATTATCTGGGTGGGCCTTATATCCAATGACAAGTGTCCTTGTAAGAGACACACAGAAGAGAAATGAACAGAGAGATGAAGGCCATGTGAAGACTGGGGCAAAGACTGGAGTACTGCAGCTATAAGTCAAGGAATGCCTGGAGCCATCTAGGCTGGAGGGCTTTCCAGGTGGCTCAGACGGTAAAGATTATGTCTGCAATGTAGGAGATATGAGTTCGATTCCTGAGTAGGGAAGATTCTCTGGAGAAGGGAATGGCTACTCACTCTGTGATTCATGCCTGGAGAATCCCATGGACAGAGGAGCCTGGTGGGCTACAGTCTATGGGATTGCAAAGAGCTGGACACAACTGAAGCGACTAATACTTTTCACTGAAGCTACTAATACTTTTCACTGAAGCTAAAAGAGGCAAGGAAGTCTTTTTCTCTGGAGGCTTTGAAGGGAGCAGAGCCCTGCTGGCACCTTGATTTGAAGCTTCTGCCCTCTAGAAATGTGGGGAAATAAATTTCTGTTATTTTAAGTCACTAAGATTGTGTTACTTTGTTATGGCAGCCCTAGAAACTAATGCAGGGACCATATCAATGAAGATAAGTGATCTTTTACATATCCCCTTATACTATCAAATGTATTAATAAATTTGCTTTCATAGATTTCTGGTGCAGTTGTCCCTTCAGCCCTAGATACTAACTCTTCAGCTTATTGTTTTAATGCCAGCACAAAGAATACAATGTGCTCTCAAAAATAAAAAGCCAGAATAATAAGACAAGAATTGTAAGTCTATTGTTTACTTAGTACTACACAAAATGTTACCTTTGTAATATTTTAGAGCTTTAAAAACATCGTTAGTGTCTTTAAATTTGCTTCTCAAATAAGTGTTTTTTAAGTGTGGAATAAGGATCAGGGGTTATTTAAATATTGGTAATGTATTTACTTTTCAACCTTGGAACGAAAAATAATATTTAAAACTTGTTAAAGATCAAAGTTTAAAATTCACAACTAATATCAACCATAAATATATGAACCAAAAATAAGTACAATTTTGACAATTACTTAATAAACACAAAATAAAAGAAATCTGAATAATTAATGATGCCAAGAATATATGGGTTATTTTGGTAATTCAAATTATTAAAATTTATTATCTACTTGAGCTATACTTCTTTCCTGACCTTTTCTAATTTTATATGTCAATTGTTTTTCCATTGTAACATAAGCAATAATTTCCTTCCATCTTCCAAATCTCTGTTAAATATTATAGATAAGAGTTTACCACCTTTTTCTAGGGAAGCTTCACAATGTTTTCATGCTCTGAGTTATATTAAAAATTTCAGATCATTTCATGCTATACAACTGACAAGAAAACATCAAATTTGTGTGCAGAAGAAAAGTTGATTAAGTTAGGGGATAATCTTCAATTTCATGTAATATGGAATTATATGTGAAACAGTTCCAAATTTAAAATTTTGCATTTGGAAAAGCTCGGCACAGCTTTTTGTATGATGGATGTACCTCAGAATAGAGATTCAAATGTCGGATTTAGGAGTCCAGACCTTTTGGTAATTTTTCCATTGATAATCAAGTTTGCTTTAGGCAAAGCATCAGACCTTTCTGCATTGTTAAACAGCAATGATAGTACCATCTTCCTAGCTTCCAAGAATTTTTTAAAGATATTAAAAGAGCAATGAATGTGACAGCCCTATTGAATATTAGGGATTGACAGCTAATCTGCCTGTGTAACAAGACTGCAGTTGTACTTGCCCTTCAGAACACTCTCCAATCAGACTTATTTCATTCTCAGTGTGATGATATTTATTTAATGTCAGTTGTAGTCCACTTAGAAACCAACAAGTACCTAGTTTTCATTTAAGCGCTTTTGACATCAGCGAGTGACTAAAATTTCAGTAGAACAAATTAGGCCTTGGATGAAAAGATTTTTTGCCAAAATCTATGGTATTCCCCAGTACCTTCAATATTCACCCTCAACTGAGAGTTTGTGGATTTTTCAGAGAAAGTTTTGGCCCCCAGAAAAGTCTGGGCTTCCTCAATATTCTAGCCATACTCAGAAACATGAGCCAGAGGAGATGAACTCTATCATCACTGCAAGTGCCTTTCGCAAGCATAGTTTTAGGAAGGGAGAATGCACTCAGGGGTATGGGTTATGTGACTTGTGTATAAATTTAGGGGGTGTCATCTGCCTCCTCTTCCACCTTCCGAATTGTCAATCTGTCAAGCTCAGCTGTGATTCCTTGTTCCTTGAGCAGCTTTTGCTTGTGAAATTAGCTTCCCATGCCTCNAGTCATCTGTTCTTTTATGTAACAACTTCAAATTAAACTGTGAAAAGCATTACTGTCTGTGAGACCTATTCTCTGGCTAGAGTTAGCCTCTGTGGTTGGCACTGGAACTTTCTATAATGAAAGACAAATTAGCACACTGCATATACAAACACGGGAATCAAAGAAACTGAAAAGAAACTGCCACAGGAAAATAAAAATTAAATGGGAGATAAAGAATGATGTCCTTGAAAGTTGGAAATACTCCTTATGCAACAAAAGCCTCCTTTGTATTGTTTTGCTAAAGCAGACCGTAATTTTGATGTTTCATAAAAATTTAAGTGGAGATTTTCTTGCCAGGGTAGACATAAATCTCCTGGAGGAAAGATTTTATATGTAATTCCAATTTTGTGGTGCTAAGAAAACAAAGAACAGGTGAAGATTTTACTGCAGGTAATTTTGTAAATTATTAAAGAAAAAACCTCCCACAGCCATGCCATAAACACACTCTCTATCAAAAGCTAAAATAGCAAATCAACAATACCTATTTTACGTATTGTAAGATACAATACTCAAACTCTAAACTAGAAATAAAGATGCCTATAAATATTTACTGTCAGATGACTCTGTGATAATAAATAGCTCTTTCAACCAATGCAGAGAATATCAAAATACTGAAATGTACCTGTGACTGAATGTGCAAAATAAGTGCAATCAAATATATGCAGCAAGCACCAAAGTGAATGTTAAAGCTTTGATGAAAACTGCATCAATGGGATTTTAAATTATTTAAGGGGCATAAAATAACTCATTACAAAACTGTTTTTAAGAAGGTACAGAATTAGGTGTATAATGGGTAATGAAGTTCAAGAGGCAAGTTTAAATTAAAAAAATTTTTTTTTTTTTAACATGGCATGTGTGCAGCTCAAGAAAGTTCTTTCCCAAGTGTGGGAAACAACGTTTGCACTTGGCAGCTTGCTAACTTCCACCTTTCCAAAAAATGCAAAAGAAAATCTGGCATAAAGAAGTATCACTTGAAAGAAATGGGAAGGTTCTGTGACACTGTTTGATCAACATCTTTATCTTTTGACACAAAAATTCATTGTCATAGATTGTTTATTTCCCTTAATTTTTAAAGAGCCATAAGAGGAATTTATATTTGAAGCTCATTTAATTGCTAGAAATAGTTGAATTCTGAGAGTGTGTATCCTACTTGGGTCAAGAATCTACTGGCGACTTACTATCAGATGAATCTGCTGCTCTAATGTTATAAACCTAGATACATCTTAAA
Source organism: Oreotragus oreotragus (assembly GCA_006410675.1). Classification (NCBI taxonomy): domain Eukaryota; kingdom Metazoa; phylum Chordata; class Mammalia; order Artiodactyla; family Bovidae; genus Oreotragus; species Oreotragus oreotragus. The sequence continues at coordinate 735,839 of SJYX01003535.1, forward strand.
GGATTATAGGAGAACTCTGGAGAAATTGAACATACAGAGAGAGAAGGAAAGAGAAGCAGGCCAAGGAAGAGTGATGGAGAGCAAGCAAAAGCAAGGAGAACAATAAACGGAGAGTAGACAAAGAGGGCAAGGGAGGCAGCGAGACGGAGACTGAGAGAGGGAGTGGGGAAAATCTTCCTCGCAAGCCTCTGAGAGACTGACTTTTGCTCTGAAGGTAAATTGGACAACCCTTGCCAAGTAGGCATGAATTGAATGTGATTGGTGGCCTGATTCCCATTTCTGGTTATTATACGATTAAGAATATACATTGTACAATTTGTTATGTCAGTCTGTTTACCACTCTTCATCTTTGGATTCATCTGCACAGATTTGAAAAGAAAATGAAAAGTGAAAAAGAACCTCAATGGTTTATCTAAAAACCAAAAGGCTGCAGCTCACTGATGTGAAATCTAGCTAATGCCTGATTCACTCAGGCTGGCCTGGGGTATCTCATCAGAGGTTGGGAATCATGGTATTTGAAGAGAATATTGCAACAGCTTCTGGTAAGGATCCCATGAAACCAAATTTGAAGCAATCTGCTAGTGGTTTCTCCAATCTGGGGTTCCATTCAGAGCATCCTAATCAGAATACATCACCTCATTCTTTCTTCCTATCACCACTGCGTAGATTAAGCTAAAAGACCAAGAGGGAGTCCCATAGGCTATTCCATGTGTGTGTGCTGAGTCACACAGTGGTATCTAGCTCTTTGTGACACCATGGACTATAGCCTGCCAGGTTCCTCTGTCCATGGGGATTTTCCAGGCAAGATTACTGGAGCAGGTTGCTATGCCCTTATCCAGGGGATCTTCCCAACCCAGGGATCCAACCTGAGTCTCCTGCATTGTGGTGGATTCTTTATTGTCAGAGCCACCAGGGAAGCCTCACAGGCTTTATGGACAGTCTCTTATGGATCTGTAAGGTACACTGAAGTGTAGTTAGTGTCGTGCTAGGATGGAGTTACTCTTTGCCAACTTTAGAGGGGATGGTTGAGAGCCTAGAAATAGGAATGCAACATTATGCAACCTTTATGGGTCTTCCCTATTTCCAGTGATGTGTTCATATGTCTCAAGTGACTGCCTCAAAGCCAATCCAGCCCTTGCTAAAATCTCAGGATACACTGGTGCTAAAAGTATGTGCTCAAACTGTGCACAGGGTCAGTAGATCCAATTTCACTATGAGAAGGTTCATCTGCTCCAACTTCCCATTTTCAGTTCAGTACAGCTTGGTCACTCAGTCGTGTCCGACTCTTTGCGACCCCATGAACTGCAGCATGCCAGGCCTCCCTGTCCATCACCAATTCCTGGAGTCCACCCAAACCCATGTCCATTGCATCGCTGATGCCATCCAACCATCTCATCCTCCATCATGCCCTTCTCCTCCTGCCTTCAATCTTTCCCAGTATCAGGGTCCTTTCAAATGAGTCAGCTCTTTGCACAGGAGGCCAAAGTATTGGAGTTTCAGCTTCAACATCAGTCCTTCTGATGAACACCCTGGACTGATCTTGAGGATGGACTGGTTGGATCTCCTTGCAGTCCAAGGGAAGAGTCTTCTCCAACACCACAGTTCAAAAGCATCAATTCTTCGGCGCTCAGCTTTCTTTATAGTCCAACTCTCACATCCATACATGACCACTGGAGAAACCATAGCCTTGACTAGATGGACCTTTGCTGACAAAGTAATGTCTCTGCTTCTTTATATGCTGTCTAGGTTGATCATACCTTTCCTTCCAAGGAGTAAGCATCTTTTAATTTCATGGCTGAAATCACAATCTGCAGTGATTTTGGAGCCCAGAAAAATAAAGTCACCCACTGTTTCCCCATCTATTTTCCATGAAGTGATGGGACCAGATGCCATGATCTTAGTTTTTTGAATGCTGAGCTTTAANATTTAGCGAATAGCTAAATGAAAATACTTTACTGGCTTCTAATGTTTTAATTAAACTGAAACTATGGAGGTAATTCTTCTAAAAATCAATGTAGTACAATGCCCCAAAACAATGACTTTGCTTTTCTAATATCTTAAAATAGAGCTTCAGAAATAGTCCAAATTCTTAACTTCTTCAGTCAAGAAGGAAGATAATTTTCAGTCCCGATAAAAACACAAACAAATAGCAACAGCCTATGTTCCCAAAGGAGATAAGCTTTTATCCCAGACATGGAGAAAATTGGATGGATGCTGAGCATCTCAGCTGTCCTCAGGCAGATATAGAGTAGGATAATCCTTTTAAATCTGTTGGCAGTTTTCTCTCTGACTTGAGTGCCAACCAGGGCTCCTGTCTGCCTCCCTTCCCCTGTATCCCCAACTGACTCATGGCTACTCTCACTTTTCTGAGACCTGGAAGCTCTCTTTTCTTCCCTTCTCTGTCACTCACATCCTGGGTCCCTGTCACAATTCATCTGCCTTCCCCCATCACTCACTGTTTTCTGTCCTTTCTGACCCTTGCATTCACATGCTGGTGTGTAAACTTGACATTTTCACACCTAGGACTGTACCTACCAACAGGGACACACGGTTTCTCCTCCTCTGAAGCAGTTTCTCTGGATGAATCTACGGGTGCAATCAGATGAAGCCAAGGTTCTAAGTGACCCTGTTATTGTTTACTTGCTAAGTTATATCCAACTCTTTTGTGACCCCATGGACTATAGCCCACCAGACTCCTCTGTCCATGGGATTTTTCTAGGCGAGAATACTGGAATGGGTGGCCAATGTTCTTCTCCAAGGGATTTCCTGACCCAGGGATCAAAACTGGGTCTCCTGCATTGCAGGCAGATTCTTTATAATCTGAGCCACCAGGGAAGCCCTCTAAATGAGCTGCCTATTTTTCAAATAACAAAGCCCAATCCATGCAAGGCAAGAATGTCCTAAACAATTATAAAGTTCTTAGACAGCAGGCATAATTTCCTACATTTCTATTGTGCTTCCTGAAATATGTGTAAGTCCGACTTAAGCCATTTAGAACATACCATTCCCATCTCCTAATAGCTTCTCCTAAAGTCAATTTTTCACATTAGAATGTATGATATTCTATAGGAAAAAAAAGGCAGTCTTGCCAATATAATGTCAAGGTGACTACATCTTTTATGTAACATATGTCTAATGTCCTGGGTATAATAACTACCACTGTGTAACATCCCCTAAATTTCCATGGGCAATTAATTGATTACTGCTCTATGGATGTTAGGAGGGCCTAGAGGAGCTGTCCCACGTTGAAGGTCAGGAACGGCCGCAGTAAGGAGATACCCCTCGTCCAAGGTAAGGAGCAGCAGCTGTGCTTTGCTGGAGCAGCCGTGAAGAGACAACCCGCGCCCAAGGAAAGAGAAA
>SJYX01003539.1:0-58990 GCA_006410675.1 Oreotragus oreotragus
CAAGATGTCTGGCTCTAGATGAGTGATCACATCCTCATGATTATCTGGGTCGTGAAGATCTTTTCTGAAGATCTTTCTCTGTATGGTCTCCTATAGTCTCTTTAGAACAGTACATAGAGGTAGAAACATTAAAACTTTGAGAATTTTTATAAAAATGTTAAATTTTTTCCAATCATAGTTTTTTCACAATCATTAATTCTGTCCTGAAATTATGTTTCCATTTTTACAGAATTGCCAAGATGGTTTTAAAACGTATAGATTTCAGTTGCAATTTATGATGTGGCTTAAGAACATCGTGTTCTTTCAGGCTAACCACATTTAGGTTGAGCCATTGTCTGACAGTGGTATTTATCAGCATAATTTGCAAATATTATGACATTTTTAGACACGATGTCAAATTATGGTTTTAAAATAGATGTACTGGCGTTGCCAGACAGAAATTCTGCAACTTCAGCCATTCTGGCCATGTGGGTGCAGACCAGGCACATTTGTTCATATATGTGGCCTTGGTGGGCAGGCAAGCCAGCCAGACTTCTTAACAATCCTGACAAGAGTTAATATAACAAAAGAAACTGAGACTTATAACAAGCCGCTGTGTGTTTTCTTGTGTTTTTTTTTTTTTTTTTTTTNTGTGGCCTTGGTGGGCAGGCAAGCCAGCCAGACTTCTTAACAATCCTGACAAGAGTTAATATAACAAAAGAAACTGAGACTTATAACAAGCCGCTGTGTGTTTTCTTGTGTTTTTTTTTTTTTCTTTTTTAAAGAGTCAGTGAACATGTATTCATCTTTCAAGAACTGTTATTTTGTCAGCCCACAGTTAGATTTCTATTAAAGCTGAAGATTTTGGAAACATGTAATTCAGTTTTGTTTTTATAATATCAAAGTAGTAATGTAAAATTCTACTCATAATAAAAACAAGAAGAGTTAACATATTGCTGGAAACGAAATCAGAGCAAGATACTAGTAAAATTAAAGAACTATATGAAAGGATACTCTACACTGTGTCCATTGAAAATAGACAGTGGTGTAATTAATACCACCTATAAGCCCATCATTGTATATTCAAAAGGCAATAAAGTTGTAAAGAATATCTGTGAAAATGCACCTTCAACCTAGAAGGAACTCCAAATAAAAATTTACTGGTTAGATTTTCTATTTGAATATATGCTTTTCAAATATGAGGTTAAAAATGAATGTATTTGTGTCGAGAGAGATTTTTGATTCAGCAAAAAAAGGAGTAGGCAAAGACTTCTGTTCCAGGTCCCTTTAACCAATACTCACTGGCTCAGGACCGTGTGCATAGCATGGTGGGTAGTAGCAGATTCCTGCTGTCAAGGAGATTACACGGCACTTGGGGAGATAAGATGCATACACACACGACCACACTGCAAAGCGGTATATGACGAGAGCCAGAAACAAGAGCAGCAAAACTCAAAGGCTCTCAGAGGAGGGAGAAGCCAGAGGATTTGAGGAGGGGTTTTATTGTAGACCTTAAAATATGCATTGTCACAGCGAAAGATGGAGGTGGTGTGGGCAAAGGTTTAGAGCTAGGAGAATCTCTGTGACTTATGAGTTAACCAGTGTCTCCCCTCTGTGTTCACGTGGAGCCTGATGCCCACATCTCGTAGCAGGGGTCCCCAGTCTCTGGGATCTAATGCCTGGTGATCTGAGTTGGAGCTGATGTAATACTAATAGAAATAAAGTGCACAATAAATGTAATGTGCTTGAATTACCCTGAAACCATCCCTTCAACCCCTGGCCCTGGTTTGTCTTCCACGAAACCAGTCCCTGGTGCCAAAAGGTTGGGGACCGCTGTCCTATAGCATTTACCAGAATAGATTGCAATGGTCTCTTTATCACCTTCACTAGACTGCAGTTTCCTGAAGAACAGTGAAAATCCCTTTTATTTGCAGAGCATTTATTCTTGTATTCTTGGCGAAGGGAATGGCAACCCACTCCAGTACTCTTGCCTGGAAAACCCCACGGACAGATGAGCCTGGGAGGCTGCAGTCTGTAGGGTCGCAAAGAGTCGGACATGACTGAGCGACTTCACTTCACTATTCTTGTATTCATTTCCTGCTGAAATGTATTTGTGATCCCCCTAATTAATCCTTATGGCACTTTTGCAGTTATTCCATGCATGTGTTTCCAGCTGGAGTTGAACGCGGCCATACCCTGCCTTCTTGTTTCCACTCTCCTTTTGTAAATGTGTCATCTTCATAGCATTTAGTGCCACACGTTTTACATTTTTGCGCTTTGAGCTGGTGATCTTCCTGTTTGAAATGGCCCCCAAGCCTAATGCCAAAGTACAAGAAGACTTCCATGTGCCTTACAGAGACAAATGTGTGTGCTGGATTGCTCGTGGGTTCCATGTTAATGAATCAAAAATGTATTATTAAGGAAAGTGTCTTTAAACAGAAACACACATAAAACAAGATTATATGTTGATCATTTAATGAAAGTATTCTCACCAGAGGCTCTTAGGAACAAAACTTCATATTCCCCAGGGAGCAATGATTTGGTATTCACAAATTCACTGCTTGCTGTGACTTTATACAATTTAACTACCCTGAGCAACCAGAATTGAGTGTATCTGTTACTTCTGTATGCTCAGCACTTAGTGTTTAGTAGGTGGCCACAGAGTTTTATGAGCAAACACCTGAATACAGGGAATTGGGAGGAATAAACCAGCTCATTGGAAATGTTAAATACTGAGTTCAAGACTGGGGTGTGAATACCATGCAGGCAGTGGGAAGCCGTCCGAGACTGTCCCCTGGGAGTGATCTCTCAGTTGTGAACTGTTCACCAAGCGTTAACTCAATGTGCTGGCTGGTGTGATAGACAGAATGAATATCCCTGGGGCCTTGCTTGCAAGGAGATACTGCAGAAGCTCTAAAATACTCTTTCAGCAGGATGAATTTCTATAGGATGGATTGGAATCCAACCTGTAGGATCTATAGGATGGATTGGAATTGAGAGAAACTGAAGACACAAAGCCAAGTTACTGCTGTAGCTATCCATATGAGGTAACAGAAACTACAGTTAGGGTGTGGGCAGGGAGAGAGAGAAGTAGAGGAGATGCTTGACTTACTGTGAAGCAAATCCACAGAATGGCTCGATCCAGAGGATGAGGGAAATGGAGGAACAAGGTTAAACTCTGAAGTTTGCTGCCCTTGACTTTGTTAGTTCCTCTGTTTGCAACTTTTTTTAAATGTTTTCCTCATCTCAGGTAATTACTCTGTACCATGCTATCTTTTAAGTCATCTGTAATGAGGTCACAGTCCTCATCCGTTGTAACTAAGCAGCTGAGGAATTGCCTAGGGTTTGGGGTGACAGTCAAGGACAGTATATCTGGTTTTAGAATGAACAGTGAATTTTTATTGTTAACTGTGAAATTTTGCCTGGCGTAGGGATCCAAAGTTGAATTATCCCTCTTTATAACTGAAAATGTGTGCCATCCCAATGACTTCCACTCTAATGACAAGCTATGTCCTGCATTGTATGGGTAAATATTTAATATTAGTACTGACTACATTGGTGAGAGAGTAGGACAGATTATTGTTCACTATTGTTCTTTGGGAAATCACACGTGAAAAAAAATACATAGAGACCCAGAGATCTCCATTAATTATGTTTTCAGTGGCATGTGTAAAACAGTAAGCTTTTTTAAGTTGGTAAAGTAAATCCTTCGTTGTGAAGTACAGTGTATTCACCATCTTTCTTTATACTTTCTGTAAACTGAGAAATAAAATCTTTAATTTCCCTTAGCAAGACAGTGACAGAGAGCTTTAGTTTTAGAAAACTATTTAGTTAAACATGGGGTTAAAACACTTTCTCAATGTACTTTTCCTCATTAAAGGTCATCTTTTAAAGAGATAGTTTATATCTTACTATAAGCTATTTGCACTTGCAATTCTTTTAAGGTTATGGAAAACTTATATCCAACTTGGAACCTTTTAAATAATACTTTTTTTTTTTTCTGGCAAACTTATCTCAGATAATCAAGAAATGTAGTATTTTTAGTCAATTTTCAAGAAAAAAAATTGAATGGCACTAAGCTAGGAGTATTTATTCTATCTGTGGCTAAGTACTACATGTATTTAACTCGAGGTTTAAAATCAAAGGAATTTTGATATTCTTTATCTTTTTCCATCTGCTCATAGTTTAGTATATCTTTCTGAACAAAGCCATGTTTGTAAAGGATATTAAGTTTTGTTTGGCCTTCTTTTCAACTGTGAGTACTCAATGGACCTTAATGCGAGGTTATGCTCCCTGGACTGATTGATGCATAAACAGAAGACAGATGGTGTGGAGATGCCTCTGATGATAATTCATTTTTCAGCTAGTCAAGAAGATATTTTGATTACAGTGTGTTAAAGTAATTATAACACAGTCTGCAATGTTAGTCTCTCTGGGAAGCAAGCACATGGAAAACAAGTTACGTGTTATTGCTGCCCAACAAAGGAGGCAGTGTGGCGTAATGATTTTAATTCCTAGTGCTAGATTAGGGCTGGAGGAGTTTAAAATATGTCATGTTGTACGGTAAGTCAATTAAACATAGACCAAATAAAAAAGGTTACTACACAGTTTTGAGGCGTAAATATTTGTCTTGGAAAGTATTTAGATGTTACTATATGAAAGAAATCAGTATTTTTGCATTCAGGCAACAGTCTGTATACAGCTAATTAAAAAATTACATGGCTTGATTTTTAGTTTATGTGAATCACAATTATTATAGAGCTTGCTTTCTGCATCATGAGTGTAAAACTGAAATCAGAGAACTGACAAATCAACAGCATGTTAAGTCCCTGCTGTTGTTAAAGTTTTGGAAAAAAAAAAAAAAAACTAAGCAAAATGTCAAAAGGAGGAAAAAATAATTAGAACTGTGTGGCTAGGCCATTTAAATTTTACTTTCATGTACTAATTACAGTATATACCTCTGTTTTTTTTGTTGTTGTTGTTTCACAATAGGATAATTGATCGCTTAGATGGAGTTCGTCTGTTGTGGTCCCTGCTAAAAAATCCTCACCCGGATGTGAAGGCCAGTGCAGCTTGGGCCCTCTGTCCCTGCATCCAGAATGCAAAGGTAAGAAGAGACCGCAAGTCAGCCCATCATAGAATCTCTAATACCGTGGTGAATGACGTTACCACAGGTCACCAGCTGCTTTTTGCTTCTTTATGTCAGATTTTTACCTGGGAAAAAGAATACTGAACTTTTGTGCCAAAATAATTTTTGAGCAATACCTTTTTCTGGTCAGTTTTTAGAGGTCAAATGCAACTGGGCTAAGATGGCAGAGCTTACCGTGTTCTACCTGGCTGGTGGGATTGAAACAAATACCGCAGGTACATCAAGGGGAAGGAAAGTATACTGTTCTTACCTCTTGGGTGAAAAGAAAATTACATTACTGCTATTTTCAGAAGCCCAAGATAACTTCTGTCTTACTACCTGATTTACTACCATGAAAAATCACTAAGTTCTTTGTTACCTTGAAAAAGTCACATAATGTCATGAATTGCACTTTTCTTATCTGTTAAGAAAGACTAGATGTAAAGTCTAGAGATTTCTCTCTGTCGAGTATTTTACAGAAAGCATTTAATTCCTGTAATAAATTTAACATGCCTCTATCTTCCTAATATTTGTGACTAGATGTAATTGTAAAAAGTGAATTGTGATATATACTAATATTTAGAAAGGACTTATTACAAACTGGTTAATGGACTGTTTTTTTATAACAACAAAAGAGGAAAAAATTAAAACACCTCAAATGTCAGCCTATAGGAAAATGAATAACAAGATGACAGCACAGTCATAATATGTCATCCAGGGCAGCAATAAAAATTGAATGTACTTCAGCAATGTCTGCATCGATATCAGTATATCTCATGAACATACTGACCAAAATAAAAGCAAGTTTCAGAAGCAGAGATGTAATATAATCCTACTATATAAGGTCTAAAATTTTTTTTAAATATAAAATATAGATTATATTATTTAGGGAGTAAGAAAGAAGCCTATTGAAGAAAGGTTGCTACGCATCTTTGAAGGATTTCTTTAAGGATATTCTTTAGGAAAGATCTTAATCCTCCTTAAACAATCTTTCATATCTTTAATGATCTTAATTATCTTTAAGAAAAGCTAATCGGTTTTAGAGACAAGCCAAGACTGATAAGCAGAACTAACTTCAGAGGAACAGAAGACAAAATTAAATTTTTAAAATTAACATCCTTAGAATGACCCAAGGGATACTGCTAAGCCCAAAATGGCTGAATAAAAAGTATTCATAGATTAAGAAAGGGCTTTTGGAAATTAAAAATATATTTGGGAAACAATAAATTTAATAAAAGAGACAAATACTACATTATGTATGGTACTGGGATATGACTGAGCAATTAATCTGGATGATAAAGTCTAGTAAACAACTAAAAATGTAAAGTAAATGTAAAAGAGAAAATTAGAATGGGAAGCACACAAACGGAAAGCAAAAGGAATAAACAGTCATTTATAAAAGGAGGAGGTGGTTTCTATAAGCTGAAGAGTTGAAGAAAGACTCTAGTCTCCAGACTGAAAGATACAGAATGCCAAGTAGGGAAAATGAATTTATCTATACCTAGACATAAATTCAAATTTGGCATTTCCAGAAATTAAAGGAAAGAAAAAAGCTATATAAGAATAAGAATCACACCAGTATTAGACTTAACATCATTCACAGTGAATTCTAAGGAAAATGGAACAAAAGTATTTCTGTCTATAAAGGAAAGCATTTTTTATCCTGGAATTCTATATCCTGCAAAACTAGCACCTGAGTGAGTGTAGGGTAAGGATGGAATAAAGACATTGTTCTTTTAGAAATGTTGGGATTCAGGCAAGTTATCCTCCATGAGTCTTTTCTGAAAAAAAAATATACTTTAGAATGTTTTCCAGCAAAACAGAAGATTATAAGAAAGAAAATAACATGAGTTATAGAAATAACAAATCATTAGAATTTTTGCTAAAGAAGAATTTGTATTATAATAGGGCTTTCAGTTTTCATCAAATTATTAAGAAAGAATTTCTTTAAAAGTAATGGCATAAAATAAAAGCCATTAAAATAAAAGATGGTATTGTCACAGTAACAATCTGAATATAAACTATCAGATGATTAGGAAAGCATGTTAGGTAGTGGAAGGTAATAGGTAAAAACATACCAAAGGTCTTTCCTTTCCCTGGAGAAGCTTGTTAGAGATACTGGTTAACTCTCAATCATCATTGAAAATAGGAATTTAATATTATCATTGGTGAGGTACCATTTTTATGGATAACATTTCTATTAATGTTGTCATTATATGTTAATTACATCCTTTATTCCTATGGATTTCAACTCAAAATCTGCCTACTTATCTGTAATTGGCTTTTACAGATTTTCTAATGTTTTCGTAGTCATTATTCTTGCCCAGGATTTCTGTCTTGAATACCCAGCTGGTCTTTGCTAACAACCTAAACTTAACCACATTCACACTTTAAAAACAACCCATCTTGTGTTTAAACCCTTGGCCCGAAGGACCAGGCTAGACCCAGGTCTCCATAGAGAGCCCCATTCCTCCTGAACCTCTCCTGCCTCCCACTGCCCTCCACTCCCACCAAAGACATGGACTATAGCCAGCCAGGCTTCTCTGTCCATGGAATTCTCCAGGCAAGAATATTGGAGTGGGTAGCCATTCCCTTCTCTAGGTTAATCCACTTAGCTATGTTCACTTTAGAATCTTCAAGTAGTATTTTGTATATTCTGTTGTTTGGAGCTGAATTTAAATTGTTTTCAAATAAGAGTAAGGTCTGTGGGAGAATAGAGGCAGGAAACACTTTGAACATGCTGGGCATCCTGCTCACAGTGAAGTAACAGAATCAGATGAGGTCCTGCCAAATATTTTGGCCCATTCTTCCTTCTCCCTCCTCCTCATGCCTCCTTGTTTCAGGTAAGTTTATGACTCAGCTTTCTAGGAAAATTTTCCTTTTATTTGGTAAGAAAGCATTTCCACATTTTTCACATAAGATACTTTTGCAAGTCACTTTAGAATTATTAACTTATGAATCATAGGAGTTGGCATCATTTTGAAATAAATAACTTCTTTGTCTAGATTAATGACACTGACAGCGATGCGGCTATTGTCAGTTATAGCCAAGGGCAGCCGCAGTGGGAAGAAAGCAGAAGGCATGTCTTCAGACAGGTCATTTCTACTTCAGGGTCCCTGAACATCTGTCAGGCATCGTAAAAGCTGAGCACACTATGTACGTGTCCATGTGGAGTCGACGTGGTGAGATGTCAGCTGTTGAAGACAGATGTTACCCATTCTTTACACTGTTAACAGCATATCCATGAGAACACATTTTCAGATCTGTTAAGAAAATGAGATGTGAAAATTACATGTAGTGAATGGACTGCCTCTTTTCTTGCAGGGAAATATTTAAAGCTCCCTATCAGTGAATGAGTGAGGCAACAGAGTAGTTCGGTAATGAATTAATTGTGACAAATTAAGAGTCACTATGTAAGCTGCCACTGGACTTGCATTGTATTATGTTGTAATTAGATGTATTAACAAATGGAATATGGGGTTTTTGTAGTACGGAATGTTGACATTTTTCCCAGGAGGCCAGTGTCTCAGCTAGAAGCTTCAAATATTCCTTCATTCTGGAGGAAACCTATATATTATAGTTTTTGATCAGTTATTGGTGATTAAAAAATGTACTAAGTGAAAGATAAATGTTTTACCAGCCTAATAATTATCTGTCCATACCTTATATGATTGAAAAATCAGGGTGTGAAATGTAAGTCTGTTTTATGGCCTTAAACTTTAAAGAGTATTTAAGAGAGGAAATGAGCATCTTCAGTTTAAAAGCTGCTCAACGTTCTTCAGTCTCTCAAGATCTAAAGAACAGAGGCTGAACTAAAAGTGAACTAAGTATAAAAATTCACTGCATATTTTTCTAAGTAGTTTTATTTAAAAGGATTTATTTAAGACTTAAAGAAAGTTTGTTTTTGTTTTCTCGTTAAGATTACTAAAAAGGACAGAGATCTTAAGAGGTGACCTCTGTAGTGATGTTATTTAGTAAAATTCATGAGCTGCAAGTCTGGCTGCAGATGAAGAGCTGTTTTGTAAAAAGTGCAAGATATTTGTAAATGGAAGTGAAAAGCTGTCCCTTTCCAGCTGAATGATCAAACACACTTTGGAGAAAAACAGTGGTTGAACAGGTGTTCAGCATTATGAACTTGTGATGTAAAGAATGTAAAACTGAATCTGGCAAAGGTCCATGTATTAAATTCTTTGTTCTTAAGAACCAAAATTTCCTCCTGCAGAAAATCAACTCAAATTTGTGCTCTGTGAACAATGAGATAATGAAAAATTACAGAATTCACATTAAGAATGTATAAATATGTTATACCACTTATCTCAAGCATTTTTCCAGCATTGATGAGAGTATGTTTCTTTTTTAAACGATGACTGCCTTTATTAATATTTTCTTTTTGTGAATGATGTAAGATAGTACTTAATTTTCTTAATTCTGTCCCTTTTCCTTAATGACTTTTAAAAGTTTTTATTCATAAAAAGTAGAAAGTGTTAGTCGCTCAGTCACGTGCAACTCTGTGAGATCCCATGGACTCACAGAGGACTCATTGGCCTTTTTATAAGAAATGATTCACATAATTCATATTAATTTGCAGTCACCACTTCCTTGTGAACTAGATGGGAAACAGGTATCTTATTTTGAAATAAATACTCTCTATAATTAAAACAGCTGTTGCACTAGGAAGAAAATTCAACCTGTCTACCAAATTAGTAATGTATCTATGCGATCACTTGGCCTTGTAACCTTCTTAAACCCAATTTTGCTACTTGTTTAGAAAATAATATTTGGTTGTGAATTTTTATCTCACAGGGGAAAAAAATCTCTAGTAACTTCAAAACCAGTGGCCTCAGGATCTGCCCCAAACAGAAGCCAATTAGAGATGTTTGAGAGCTATTCCCCAAAAGAAACGAGAAAAAGTTAATTTCTGAGAGATTAGAATACAAGCTTGGGAAATTTTAGTTTCCTGACTACAGGTATGACAGAACACAGCTGATGAAACCGGGCAGGAATCTGACATCACCCTCTGTTTAACTTCAGCTGCCCAGTGAGCCGTGTCCAATGAGGAAGCCAGAGAGAACCTGGACAAGAAGTACATAGAGCTGTAATTTCACACTGAGACGGCAGCCACAGACACGGCTTAAGGAGCTCAAATTTGGTCACGTTTGGGCCAAAGAATGTATAGCTGTCCATCATGTGCCAAAGAAGCTGCACAGGTTCTTAAAACACTGAAAAGCTGTTTAAAACGAAATCCGTGTTTGGTGGCCTACCTATCTAGGGTGGGCTGTTATTTTCAAGTCACCAAAGAGTTCCAAGTATGCTCCCTATCTAGCCAATGGTTTCTAAAATCCTGTAAACTAAAGTGAACTGTTTTACAGATATTTTTTCTGTGTGGCTGATTTTCAGCTTGGGACGTAAAGGGCCACAACAGGTGAGGGTGTGATTAAGCTTGTCTTCAGATCCCAGCTGAAAGGCCACTATCTGTGGGGCAGATGTGTTGCTTTCACCTGGATTCCCCTCCTGCCCTGTGACTGCTTCCCCTTCCAGGCTTCTCAGCCCCTGTTCTGAAGAGGGCTGCAATGAGGTTGTTAGTTTAGGATGCCCCCTGCTTTGGGAGCATGGAGACAGCCTATGGACCACCAGGGACATCCCCATTTAACCATTTTATTTGAAAGTACAGTTTATCTGTCCCATCACTTCATGGCAAATAGATGGGGGAAATGTGGAAACAGTAACATATTTTATTTTCTTGGGCTCCAAAATTACTGCACAAAGTGACTGCAGCCACGAAGTTAAAAGACTCTTGCTCCTTGGAAGAAAAACTATGACAAACCTAGAAGGCATATTAAAAAGCAGAGACATCACTTTGCTGGCAAAAGTATGTATAGTCAAAACTATGGTTTTTCCAATAGTCATATACAGATGACATAAAGAAGGCTGAGCATCGAAGAATTGATACTTTCAAACTATGGTGCTGAAGAAGACTCTTGAAAGTCCCTTGGACAGCAAGGAGATCAAACCTGTCAATTCTAAGGAAATCAACCCTGAATATTCATTGGAAGGACTGATGCTGAAGTTCCAATACTTTGGCCCCCTGATGTGACGAGCTGATTCATTGGAAAATACCCTGATGCTGGGAAAGGTTGAGGGCAGGAGGAGAAGGGGGCGATAGAGGATGAGATGTTTAGATGGCATCACCAACTCAATGGATATGAGTTTGAGCAAACTTTGGGAGATGGTAAAGGACAGGGAAGTCTGACATGCTGCAGTCCCATGGGGTCACAAAGAGTCAGGCACAACTTTAGCTACTGAACTACAGCTTATCAGCTACTAGTTACTTTGTTAAATGAAAAATGTCATCCATTAAGTTACATCATTATCTCCCGCTCAGCCAAGAACTCCCAGGAACACACCCTGTACTTGACCACCATCAGAAACTGTGCCAACACAGTTCCCAGACTCAGACATTGACTAGGACCCCAGTTTCTGATGCAGTGTTGTGTCTCTCCATCTCTCTGGGCACATAGTATCTTTAATTTTTCTAAATTGAAATATGATTGTTTACAATATGATACAAACTTCAGGTGTATAGCACAGTGATTCACAGTTTTTAAAAATTAGATTCCATTTATAGTTACTATAAAATATTGGCTGTATACCCTGAAAACAGGCATACTTGTTCCTGATCTTGGAGAGAAACTTTCAGTCTTTCACCATTGAGTATGATCTCAGCTGTGGGTTTTTCCTACTTGGCCTGTATTATGTTGAGATCATTTTCTTCTATTCCTAGTTTGTTGAACTTAAAAAAAAAAAATCATATGAGAACATTAAGTTTGGTCAAATACTTTTTCTGCAGCAACTGACATACTCTTACGGGTTTGACCTTTATTCTGTTAACGTAGGGCAGTATATTGATTTTCTTATGTTGAATCACCCATGCATGCATGCTAAGTCCCTTCAGTTGTGTCAACTCTTTGCGACCCTATGGATTGTACCCTGCCAGGCCTCTCTGTCCATGGGATTCTCCAGGAAAGAATACTGGAGTGGGTTGCCATGCCCTCCTCCAGGGGCTCTTCCCGACACAGGGATCAAACCAGCGTCTGTTACATCTCCTGCACTGGCTGAAGGGTTTTTGGGAATCCCTGAATTACTCATACTTACTAGGTATTAATTCTACTTTGTCATGGGGTATAATCCTACTGAATTTGCTAGTGTTTTGTTGAGGAGTGTAGTTCTCCTTTTTTATATTGTCTTTATGTGACTTTGGTGTCAAAGTAATGCTAGCCTCATACACTGCTTTTGGGAGTGGTACCTCCTCTTCAATTCTTTGGAGGAGTTTGATGCTTGCTGTTAATTCTTATTTAAGTGTTCTGTAGAATTTGCAAGTGAAACTATCTGGTCCTGGAGCTTTTGTTTGTTTGAGGTTTTTGATTACTGATTCAATTTCCTTACTAGTTATAGATCTATTTATATATTCTATTTCTTTATGGTTCAGTTGGTGTAGGTTATGTGTGTCTCATTGTTTGCTAAACCCTGGGTAGACAAGCAGGGAAGCTGGAAGAAAATGGAAAGCTGGAAAAAGTCCCTACGAGGAGCCCTAGGTACTGCAGACAGTATTGCAGCTGCAAGGCCAAAATGCTTTATTCACTACTGGTTGACGCTTCTGTGGTGGGCTGCAAAGGCTTTTCACGTGGTGCTCATGTAGGCATGATGCACGTGCATTCTGCTATAAATGATATCAGCTGTTGCAGCATACCATGCAAAGTCATTGTTTACAGACTTTTAAACAATGTGGGATGAGAGAGAGAACATGAGGTGAGAGCCTGACCACCGCCATTTTGGCTGATTGTTATTTCCCTACAATGTGTTTCTAGAAATGTATCCATTTCTTCTAGGTTATCCAATTTGTTGGCATACAATTGTTGATAGCATTCTGTTACAATCCTTTTTATTTCTCTAAATTGTCTTGTGCCTTCTTTCATTTTGGATTTGGAGTCTTTTTTTTCCCCCATTCCTTAATCTAGCTAAGGATTTGCCAGTTTTGTTGATCTTTTTGAGTATCCAACTCTTGGTTTCATTGTTTTCTCTACTGTTTTTCTATTTTCTTCTTTAGGAAATAGTTATTTCTTCTTTAACTCAGTGGTTATTTACAAGTGTGTTGTTTAATTACTGATGAGGAAATGGAAAGTTAGAGAAGGTAGCGGCTCAAAGCAATACATGAAACCAAGCTATTGCTCCCAGCTGTTCTCACTATGTGACTTAAAGTCTTAAACCAGGGCTTCCCAAATTTGATGCACATTGGAGTTGTCACCTAAAGACCTTATGTGTGCTGGCTCCCACCCCCACACGCTTTGTTTCACTTGGCCAAACTTGAGCTGATGGAACATTAAAAGGTCTCCCAGGTGATGCTAATGTGCCACAAAGTTTAAGAACTACTGCCTTAACAACTGTACTTTTACCTTCTTAAGGAATTTTTTTTTAAGATGAGGATGCTTGGATAAATTATTTACCTCTAAATATCCTAGGTAGCTTACTTGGTTTCTCAAAGGACAGTATTAAACAGAAATAGATAAATTTTACCATGTGAAATTTAATCAAAAGCCTATCTCTTTTATGTGAAAATCACAAATGCAGGATAGGAGAGTGTTAGCTATACAGTAACTCAGTTGTAAAAGATGTAGGAGGTTTGGCTGAATTTCAGAGCTTAACATGAATTCATTAGCCCTGTACCTGCTGAAGTAGCCGCCACAGCAGAAGCATCAAGGTAGCGACTCTTGGTAGCTCAAGGTAGTGGAGGTGAGAAGTCTGCCAAGTTCTGCCCCAGTCAGACCACATCTGCCAAATTCTAGGTGTGTTCTCAGAGAAGCTGATAAATGAGAGGGAAGACCGATGAAAACCACTTACTATGAAAATCAGTTACAGGTACACAGAAGAGGAGGAAGACCAGAGAGCCAGTTTCAAATGTTAGAACATTCCTGAGCATGAGGATTCATTGCAGGTGTTGCTGCTGCTGCTAAGTCACTTCAATTGTGTCCGACCCTGTGCGACCCCATAGACGGCAGCCCACCAGGCTCCCCCGTCCCTAGGATTCTCCAGGCAAGAACACTGGAGTGGGTTGCCATTTCCTTCTCCAATGCATGAAAGTGAAAAGGGAAAGTGAAGTCGCTCAGTCATGTCCGACCCTCAGTGACCCCATGTACTGCAGCCTACCAGGCTCCTCCATTCATGGGATTTTCCAGGCAAGAGTACTGAAGTTAGGTTGGTGCAAATGTAATGGCGGTTTGGGGCCATGAATTTTAAATTATTATAACTAGGTTCAAACACATCTTTATTAATCAAAACAGGAACCATTCCAGTCAACACCTTTTTGCCAATGAGAAATAAGTTTGCTTATTCCTGTAGCATAAAAATCCACTCTTTAGGATTTGATGAACTCTGCCTCCTGCTGGTTGTGGAAGAGTTTACCCTGCAAAAAGTTGTCAAGATGCTTGAAGTGTAATTGGTTGTCAAGAGGTCAGGTGAATATGGCAGATGAGGCAAACTTCATAACCCAATTTGTTCAACAGGAAAATATAATGTAACAGACCCAACAAATAAACTGTTGGGGAAGAACCTTTTCATAAATTAGAGACTTTTTTTTAAAAGAGTGTAGTATTTCATACAGTTAATTTTTTTAAGTTTATGGTTTCAAGTATTATTCTTAGCCTGACCTATACAATTCACTGATTAGATCTTAACCAGAAAGTGTTTTTACACATCTTAATCTGTGGGTTACTGATTACAAGTGGGAAAAATTCTAAATATATGTATTTTAAAATTAAAATATATGTAAGCTTATATATGCACGGTTGATTTACAATAGCTACTAGATGATAATATGTCTTATATTATTTAGCATCTTGCACTTATAAACTTCTTTAAAATATGTCATCGGTTAAAAATGTCCTTTAATTGCCTCTATAAGCCTCTGAATATACAACAGTGAAAGTGAAAGTGTTAATTGCTCAATTGTGTACAACTCTTTGCCAAGTTCCTTTATCCATGGAATTCTCCAGGCAAGAATACTGCAGTGGGTTGCCATTCCCTTTTCCAAGGGAATCTTCCCAACCCAGGGATGGTAGCTGGGTCTCCTGCATTGCAGGCTGATTCCCAAGGGTGCTTCACAATTTAGACTTTCTCATTAATAGAATTGCATCTAAAGTAGAATCAACACAAGGCGTAGTAAAATGGAAAAAAAATCACAGTTGACTGTGATATTTTTTAAAATTATCTTAAATTTGGCTAAGGAAATAGAGAAAAATCAGAACCATTAACTTAAAAAATTTATCTTGTGAAAATTAATTGGATAAAGCCAGCTTCAAAGTTTAATACATTTTCTGCTACATAGATCTAGACTGAGCCACTGCATCATTTATTTTACCGAAAGTCAATTTATTTTTCCTTCAGTTCAGAAGGAAAGGAATAATAATTGAGGTTCTACTTTCCAGTTTTGAAGGACTATATTTGAAAGTGTCAGGTAATCCCAAATCATGTGTATATATATGTGTGTGTGTGTGTGTATGTATATGTATGTGTGTGTATCTTTAAGCTGTAGGACTTGTTTATTAGCAATGGAACAAGGACCTTACTGTGATAGAGCCCACAAACTAACTGTTCTTGAGTATACAGAGTTATATTTAGAATTTGAAAAGAAATTTATTGAATTTACCTTTAGGGCAAGATTTGCCTGTTCAGTTTTAGTTTCTCTGATGTGCTATTCTAATGTGAATGTAGCATTTTTGAAAAATTCTTTTATATGCAGTGTGCTATTTTAAAATCTGTTTCAAGTGTTATACAGTGTATGGTCTCTATATGGCCCGGAGTAGTGTAGTGTTTTTATAGCCTTTCTGGTCAAAAATTTTTGTCTTAAGTCACGTTACACTTGCTTTGCATGTGCTTTAAAGTTGCATTGTATGTATCTCACCTCATCAGAAAGCTGCTGGTTCTTTTTGCTGGAGGCAAAAGAGGGAATTTCAAGCCTATTAGTTTACTTGCTCTGTGCCAAACATCCAGTTTTCTGTTTTATTCATTAGTCTGTAAATAATAATCTGCATTAATATTTTCCTATCAGTTGAATTTTAACCAAAAATATTTAATATTAAATGCTTAATTTTGTTTAATTTGATCTTGACCCCTTTCCCTACTTATTCAACCATTCAAGCTAATAGCAGCATGAAGGTGTTTCATATTCTCTTTTTAATTACGGTTTTTGTCTTAGGAAATTTCACTGGCAAATAGCTTCATCCCTTTTGGAATTATTAACTCTCTAAATTGGGAGGCTTCTTCTGACTGTTTATAAACCAACTTTAATGTGAAAACTTTATTGATATTTCCAAGTCCATGCACACAGTGTGGAGTGAAAAGATACTAAAGGAGAAATCAAGAGATCTGCTTTTTTAGCTTTGTCACTCACTGTGCATGAACCTTCAGACTACCTGTCTGTAAAATGAAAGTGCCATGGTTCCTTAGGCAGAGCTGTGAACTCCAGAAGAGAGAATGTATGCGGAAGTCTTCTGTAAATTGCAAAAAAAAAAAAAAAAGAGGCTCTTGTTATTGTACTACTATTATTAATATCATCATCATCATCATTAAAGATTTTTTCATTATAGATGAAAAGTTGAATTGTCTATAGCCAATATTGTACCAGTGACGAAACTGGCAAAGACTAGTTTTTAAGATATGTGAGAAGGTGGAAAATGTAGTGAATTTGCCCAGTCGCTCAGCATTAGTGAAAGACAGTTTTGGCAGAGGAATCACTTTTTCCATCCTGAAGTATACTGTCTCCCTTTCCATAGAAACTATGTGAGGCAAGAAGTCATGTGTCTAAAACCTTTGAACCTAAAAAACAAAACAAAATGAAAAAGAAAGCTCACCTTCAAAACAAACTCTGGAGGGGCCTGTAGCCTTGAGTGTAGCACTGCTGCTGCTGCTGCTAAGTCGCTTCAGTCGTGTCCGACTCCGTGCGACCCCATAGACGGCGGCCCACCAGGCTCCCCCATCCCTGGGATTCTCCAGGCAAGAACACTGGAGTGGGTTGCCATTTCCTTCTCCAATGCATGAAAGTGAAAAGTGAAAGTGAAGTCGCTCAGTCGTGTCCGACCCTCAGTAACCCCATGGACTGCAGCCTTCCAGGCTGCTCCGTCCATGGGATTTTCCAGGCAAGAGTACTGGAGTGGGGTGCCATTGCCTTCTCCAGAGTGTAGCACAGATTATCAATATAAACTGTTATGAGACCCTGGTAAGCCGCACCCATGACCTTGCTGACACCGGTGCCCTAGATCTCGCACCACACACCTCAGGGAGCTCCCAGACCAGAAGCAGGTG
This sequence comes from Oreotragus oreotragus, assembly GCA_006410675.1. Classification (NCBI taxonomy): domain Eukaryota; kingdom Metazoa; phylum Chordata; class Mammalia; order Artiodactyla; family Bovidae; genus Oreotragus; species Oreotragus oreotragus. The sequence continues at coordinate 17,462 of SJYX01003539.1, forward strand.
TGGTCACTTTTACTGTTTGTCCTGGGGCTGCCCCAGTACTGCGGCTCACAGGCTCCATGATAACTGCTCTCAGAGAACCAGGAAGTCACTAGCCTGGCAGGCCAGTTCATTTACACTCATCTTACCAAGCTACACTCTTCTTTTTAGTGTTTGTGACTGTAGTTAAGTATCTTAAAGTTATAGTCCCCTTATTCCTTTTATTTTTTCATAATTCAACAAACATTTATTAAAAGTCCTCTGAGTGACAGAGATAGCCCAAGTAAGAGTCAAAGACCAGGTGTCTCTCTTTTTAAAAAAAATTTTTATTGAATATTTAATAAAATTTTATTTAATTTTTATTGCATTTTATTATTTGATTTTTATTTCTATTGTACAGCAAAGAGAATCAGCTATACAGCTACATATATCCCCTCCCTTTTGGAATTCCCTCCCATTTAGGTCACCACAGAGCACTGAGTTGAGTTCCCTGTGTTATACAGTAGGTTCTCATTAGTTACCTATTTTATACATAATATCAAAAGTGTCTATTTGTCAGTCCCAATCTCCCAGTCCACCCCACCTCCCCTTCCCCATTGGTATCCATATGCTGTCTACCTCTGTGTCTTTATTTCTGCTTTGCAAATACGATCATCTATAGCATCTTTCTGGATTCCACATATATATATTAATATACAATATTTGGCTTTCTCTTTCTGACTCACTTGGTGACTGTTCTTGAAGAACTCACATATCAAGGGGGGAAGGACCCATAAGAACATCATTACAATATGACGGAAAAAACCGCTACAGATTCCTTTGGTTCTAAATAGCCAGATCAAACTTTAGCATTACTTGACTCAGCATCTCAGCAGTGTCTCCAAGGACCAGGCTCTTGTCCTCCTCCTGTTCTACCATTCTCAGTGTTGTTATAAATAGGAAAACCCTTCCAGAAGACTTCTGATTTATCATCCAGAACTCATGTGCCATAATTGGGCCATATGTGTAGGCTGCCCCTAAGCAAATTGTTGGCAAGGGGCAGGAGACTTCCAGGACAGGTGGAAGCTCCAGGTCAGAGGTGGTCTCTCCTGATACTTGTCTGAGAATTAGACAACCAAGCAAAACCAGGACTTGGCAAACAGAAGAGGATGAGGAAGTAAATTTTTGGAGAAAACTACCTACAAGAATGTGGAGGGGAGGGAGTGACCGCACTGAGAAGGGAAGGCCAGTGGATGGGTGGGGAACTTCATGGAGGAGCTGTTATTTAAGCTGCTATTAAAAGATGTCAGATTTTCAGAACAGAGCAGGAGTTTGTAGTTGGGTAGGGCTAAACTCCAGGTAAAGAAAATAACTTGGTACTTTAGGGAACAGCAATAATCCTAGAGTCCGGGGTATTTATGCAGAAGAGTATAATGGGAAGTAGAGCTTCCCAGGTGGCTCAGTGGTAAAGAATCTGCCTGCAGTGCAAGAGACACAGGTTCAGTTCCTGGGTTGGGAAGATCTCTTGGAGAAGGAAGTGACAACCCACTCCAGTATTCTTGCCTGGGAAATCCCATGGTCAGAGGAGCCTGGTGGGCTACAGTCCATGGGATTGTAAAAGAGTCAGACATGACTTAGTGACTAACAGCAGCAATAACATACTGGGAAGTAAGACAGGAGATTGGGAGAATACGTGAATGCTGTTTCGACCTGGGAAATGAACTCTTCCCCTCTTTTCAGCTGTACACTCCTGTCTCTTCTTCCTATGGTCTTTGCCTTGCTCAATTGTGTTTTGTTAATTAAGACTCAGCTGTGTTTTGTTAACTTCTATATCCCCAGTAGTTATCACACTGGCTCATGTGATAGTTGTTCAGTACGTGTTTGTTGAAACTGAGCTGTGTCTGCGTATGTGCTGTATAATGTTGTTTAGTCACGCAGTCGTGTATGATCCTTTGTGACCCCATGGACTGTAACCCACCAGACTCCTCTGTCTGTGGGATTTCCCAAGCAAGAATATTGAAATGGGTTGCCATTTCCTTCTCCAGGGGATCTTCCCAACCCAGGGACTGAAACTGCATCTCCTGCACTGGCAGGTGGATTCTTTAACATTGAGTCACCAGAGAAGCATGTGTTACATATACATACATAAAAATTATATAACATATAAATAAACTGATTTTTTTCATACCAAAGGTACAACTCACAGCCTTATTATTACTTTGTGCTTTTTAAAAAAAATGCTAAATATGGGTTTATTTTTGATATCATCTTTATTTTTATTGTTATCTAGGATGCTGGAGAAATGGTTCGTTCCTTCGTTGGTGGTTTGGAACTTGTTGTCAATTTACTGAAATCAGATAATAAAGAAGTGTTGGCCAGTGTATGTGCTGTTATTACCAATATAGCAAAAGATCAAGAAAATCTAGCTGTTATCACAGATCATGGAGTTGTTCCTTCACTGTCCAAGCTAGCAAATACAGTAAGTAATGCATCTTTTTATTTCAAAATGCATATTGTCATAAGTAGTAGCAAAAACAATGAGCTCAAAATCTAGAGACCTAGATTCAAGTTTAATCTAGAGACCTGGATTCAAGTTTAATATCTATCACTTATGAGGTATGAGATTTAGTAAATTCATTTAATTTCTCTGAGACAACTAACCGTGAAAATATATTTCAAACTGTAAAATGTTAATATGCAGAAACTTTGTAGAAATAGAGGCTATTTTTCACTTATCATTGGCAAGTAAAGTGGTGGCAAATATAAATGTTACTATAGAAGTGTTAACTATCATATCACCATCATCATTATTATGATCTTTAAGATGATTATTCATGCCAACTTTAGAAGTTAAATGCCCCTTTCTAAGCTTAGCAAGCCTGTGTTGATGGCAGTCTTGAAAAGTGTGAAGTGAATGAAAGTGAAAAGTGAAGCGAAAGCTAGAAGATTTTGGCAGTCACTGTATTTTCTGTCCAGAGCTGTACCAGATAGAACAAGCAGCCTTCAGAAATAATGGCTTCACCATGGCCATAGATATTTGAGCATAGCTTGGTCTGCCACTTGGCAGAAAAATCATAAAGCAGAAATTCAGTGATTGGAAGCCTGTTTGATCTAGAAGACTTTGGGGCCAGTCTAATACTGAATTCCTAAGATTATCTGCCAGTTCCAGTTAAGGACTCCCAAGTCCTTAATCAAGAGAACAGTGTAATTAATAAACAGAAAATTAGGGCATTATTCAGTTGTATTATACCTGTATGTGGTAATTACATCCCAAAAGAAGGATATAGTCTACATAAACAGTACAGAAGGACTTCCCTATAGCGCAAAGGGTAAAGAATCTGCCTGCAATGCAGGAGACCAGGGTTTGATCCCTGGGTCAAGAAGATCCTCTGGAGAAGGGAATGGCAGTCGACTCCAATATTCTTGCCTGGAGAATCCCATGGACAGAGAAGCCTGGCGGGCTACAGTCCATGGGTTCGCAAAGACTCAGACACGACTGAGCGACTAACACACACACACAAAATCAGAAAGGAAAATGGCAGACTCAACACCTGCCCTTGTTTACTGCATTATCTTCTCCCTCTTAGGGACCAAGGTATCTTACTGATGTGTATGTTCCTTGGGTGAAGAAGTAGAATGAATCCATTTGTCCAAGTTATCGGACAGGGTCCCTTAAGAATGTCCCATACTCCTTAATTATTTTTTATTATTTGACCACTTGCTGATCTGTAGCTCTGTGTTGTGAGTAGACTTACTCAAAAGGAAATTGAGCCTTGAGCAAATAACTAATGCCCGGTACCTGATCACCTTTGCCTGCATGTATTCCGTTCAGTTCATAAAAAGAACCTCGATCCATCAGTGACCCCCCGAAATACTAGTTTCCATCAAGACACCAACTATGTAGCCAGTGGGTGGTTGACATCTAAGAGTGGTTCCAAACCTTTTTGGCACCAGGGACTGGTTTTGTGGAAGACAGTTTTTCCATAGACCAGGAGTGGGGGCTGGGGATGCTTTCAGGATGATTCAAGGGCTTCCCTGGGAGTTCAGATGGTAATGAACCTGCCTGCAATGCAAGAGACTCAGGTTTAATCCCTGGATTGGGAAGATTTCCTGGAGGAGGGAATGGCTACCCACTCCAGTATTCTTGTCTGGAAAATTGCATGGACACAGGAACCTGGTGGGCTACAGTGCACTGGGTTGCAAAGAGTGAGGCAGGACTGAGCAACTAACACTTTGACTTTTAAGCACATTGGCGTTCATTGTACACTTTATTTCTCTTACTGGCTTCACCTCAGGTCTTCAGGCATTAGAGCCTAGAGGTTTGTTGTTGTTCAGTTTTGGGGACCCCTCATCTAGAGCATAAACATCACAGGGTCATTACGATGCACACACCGCAGTTCGTTTTCCTTGTGCAGAATAACGACAAACTGAGGCGTCATCTAGCAGAAACAATTTCACGTTGCTGTATGTGGGGCAGAAACAGAGTGGCCTTCGGCGAGCACAAGGCAGTGGCTCCCTTAGTGCGGTACCTGAAATCAAATGACACCAACGTGCACAGAGCAACAGCCCAGGCCTTGTACCAGCTCTCGGAAGATGCCGACAACTGCATCACCATGCACGAGAATGGCGCCGTGAAGGTACTGTTGATCGACTTTGTGCGATAAGTTAAGTCAGTGTGTGCTAGAAAGAAACAAGTAATGTGAAGGTTTTACTAGAAGGGGTATTTGAACACACAAAACTACCCACTTGTTACATCACGACTGTGGATGGGTTATGTGTTACCATTATCATGGTTTGTCCTGCAGAAAATTTGTGTGAAAATAGATTCCTTCTAAATCAAAGAATATAATACGTCCTCAGTTAACTAAGTATTTGTTCCATAATTCGAATTGGATTAAACAAAACCTATGTTTTTAGGGAGGGACTCTGGTGGCTCAGATGGTAAAGAATCCGCCTGCAGTGTAGGAGACCCCAGTTCAATTCCTGGGTCAGAAGATCCCCCGGAGAAGGGAGTGGCTACCCACTCCAGTCTTCTTGCCTGGAGAATTCCATGGACAGAGGAGCCTGGCAGGCTACAGTCCATGGAGTCTGAAAGAGTTGGACACAACTGAGCAAACAACACTTTTCAAACAAAATATATAATGCATGAACAATCAGTGATATTTGTAATTCTGTGTAATGTTTTATTTACTTAGCACTTATATAGTATGTAGAGGCACCAACTACACAGGAAAGGAGCTGACAAACAGCAGCTAGATAGTCTTGCCAGTCTTACCCATAAGCAAAGAGCCAATTCAAAGACATTTTTTTAAAGAAAACAAACTGTGCATCAGATTTTCTTTGCCTTTAACTAATATCCAGTAGGAAAGTTTCTGTGCATAAGCTTTGATGTATCTGTATGTTGGGAACTACCGAGAGCTTCTGAGTGGAGTATTTTCATGACAATGTATATAAAGAGTACATGAATAGCTTACAAGTATTAGGAAAAATTGGTTTCAAGTTACAGTTCTTTTCTACAGCTTGTTTCCTTGTACAATGTAATTTTACTGTCCAGTGTCTCAATTTGGAGCCTGTGACAGCCAGAGGCATTTACATTTTGAAATGTATGTCTAAAGTTAGCTTGATCTTTTAAAAAAAGGTAATAAAATCTTCAGTTAATGTATCTTTCAAACTTATATGTGCTGAATATGAAGATAAGCCTGGTAAGCTATAGTCCATGGGGTTGCAAAGAATCGGACACAACTGAGCAACTAACTTTTAACTTACAAAACATCTTCAGAGGAATAAGATTCTTAAATGCCAGTTGGTAATTTTTTGAGGTAATTGTTTTAATTTATCCTTTAAGCCTATTAGAGCTGAAGAATATGATGTTAATTTTTCTGAATTTAAACCCGATTAAACCCAAGTGTGTCAGCTTTTCCATTATAAATCCATTTTTACAGCACACAAGTTAGGCCATATTGATTTCTTCAAGAAAAAAAAAAAAAAGCTGGCATAAAAAGCACCTTTTAAACTAAACACCAATTTTTAAAAGTTAATTATAAAAGATGTACTGGAATGTTAACTTCAAGTTGCTAAAGAATGGTAAAAATGCCATCACTTCTATGTGATCATGTTCACACTTCAAAAAGGATTTTCTAACTTAAAATTATACATTCTATTATTGAATAACTACAGTCTAATATGCATAGCCTAAAGACTTTAAAAAAAATTAAAAGCTATAAAAGTTAAGTACCTGGTAAAGTATCAGACATATACCATGCTTAGACAATTGCCACTTCCTTTAAGAAGAGAATTTCTAGACTACTCAGAATTCAAATTTAATAATGTTTACTTGTTACACTTCAATTTCCATTTATACTATTTATAAATGCAAGTCTCAATTATTTCTTCTAACACAAATCCGTAGGTAATCTAAAATCATTTACGAATTGTGCTGTGCTAAGAAAAGTGTTGAACCCGTTTTCACCCATCCACATAGCTTATGTAAATCAAAGAACAAAGTAAACAAAAATGATTAGGGTGAGGGACAAGAGAGAGAACAACAAAGAAAGCTGGGTTTGTTGCCCTTGAGACCCCTTCCCAGGTCAGCTCAGGGTGTCTTGAGGTTCTCTCTGCCTTGCTCACCTGCATTGCCAACTACCTGCCATTTCTAATAGAGGATGAGTGTAAATATATGATTCTTACAAGCTTACTGTAGGCTGCTCTGCCCTGACACAGAGACTGTCTTTATGGTGGGCTCTCCCTCATGTAGCCGTGGGGGAAGCCTGAGGACCTGTGTCTCCTTTCTTTGGTTTTAAAGAGTTAAAATTGTGGATGATAGTGTGCTGGGTGTTGGTAGAACCCAGTGGGGTTTGATAGTTTCTTGGATGTGAGGAATAAAGGAAAGTGTTGAGTCAAAATTAACTCCAGGTTTTGGGCTAAGTGAAGGGGAAGTTTCCATCAAACAAGACAATGCAAGAAAATATAGGCACTTGTTATTCAGTCACCAAGTCCTTTCTGACTCTTCGCAACCGCAGGGACTGCAGCATGCAGTCTCTTACCATGTCCTGGAGTTTGCCCAAGTTTGTGTCCATTGCATTGGTGATGCCATCCAACCTTCTCATCCTCTGTGACCCTCTTCTCCTTCTGCCTTCAATCTTTCCCAGCATCAGGGTATTTTCCAATGAGTCGGCTATTCACATCAGGTGGCCAAAGTATTGGAGCTTCAGCATCTGTCCTTCCAATGAATATTCAGGGTTGATTTCCTGTAAGATTGACTGTTTTAACCCCCTCACTGTCCAAGGGACTCTCAGGAGTCTTATCCAGCACCACAGTTCAAAAACATCGTTCTTTGGTTCTTAGCCTTCTTTATGGTCCAGCTCTCATAGGCTTATCAGGGTGTTACAGTACCTGCAGTCAATGTGTCACATTGTATAACTGCTAACATGCTAACATTTCTGACTTCAAATGTATGTAAACTTTATCCACTAATCTGGCAAATCCCTGAATGTTTTTTTCCTAAATGCTACAGCACCTTTCTAGTCAAATGCTGACAGTCAGCCCTTATTGGTGGGTTCTACTCCACAACCATGGATTCAACCAACCACAGATCAAAAATATTCAGAAAAAAATATTCCAGAAGGTCCCAAAATGCAAAACTGAAATTTGCCACAAATACTGGTAAATATTTACATATCATTTACATTGTATTTACAACTATTTACATTGCATTTACATTGTATTTGTTGTTGTTCGGTCGCTCATTCATGTCTGACTCTTTGCAACCCCATGGACTGCAGCATGCCAGGCTTCCCTGTCCTTCACTATCCTCTTGAGTTTGCTCAAACTTATATGTCCACTGAGTTGATGATGCCTTCCAAGCATCTCATCCTCTGTTGCCTCCTTCTCCTCCTGCCCTAAATCTTTCCTGGCATCAGAGTCATTGTATTTCATATTGTAAGTAATCTAGAGATTTAAAGACATACAGATGGCCAGCAGGCACATTAAAAGATGCTCAGCATAATTAATCATCAGAGAAATGCAAATCAAAACCACAAAGAGATAACACCTCATACCATCAGAATGGCTGTCATCAAAAGACCACAAATATCAAGTTTGGCAAGAGTGTGGAGAAAAGGGAATCTTTGTGTACTGTTGGTGGAAATGTGGATTGGTGCCGCCATTATGGAGAACACTATAGAGATTTTTCAAAATTTAAACATAGAAATACCATATGGTCCAGCAATTCTACTTCTGTGTGTATATCTAAAGAAAATAAAAACACTAATTTGAAAAGATACATGAACCCCAATGTTCGTATCAGCATTATTTACAATTGCCAAGATAAGGAAGGAACCTAAATATCCATCAACAGATGAATAAACAGGATGTGGTGTGTATATACATACACACAATAGAATATATGTATATATACACAATAGAATATTACTCAGCCATAAAAAAGAATGAAAATTTGTCATTTGCAACAACATGGTTGGATTTGGAGGCCATTATGTTAAGTGAAATAAGTCAGACAGAGAAAAGCGAATACTGTATGTTATCACTATATATGGAATCTGAAAAAGACAACAAATTAGTGAATATAAGAAAAACAGACTCACAGAAAACAAACTAGTGATTAGCAGAGGGGAGAAGGAAGTTGGATGGGGAGAAATAGGGGTGAGGGTTTAAAAAGTATTAATGCAAACTGTGCTTAATCTCCCAGTCATCTCTGACTCTTTGCAACCCCATGAACTGCAGTCGTCCAGGCTCCTGTGTCCATGGGCATTCTCCAGGCAAGAATACTGGAGTGGGGTGCCATGTCCTCCTCCAGGGGATCTTCTCAAGCCCGGGATCCAACCCAGGTCTCCCACACTGCAGGCAGATTCTTTACAACCTGAGCCACCAGGGAAGCCCATCAATACAAACTACTATGTATAAAATAAACAAACTACAAAGATACATTTTGGTCTTCCCTGGTGGCTCAGTGGTAAAGAATGCATCTGCAATGCAATAGTTGCCGGAGACACAGGTTCAGTTCCTGGGTCAGGAAGATCCCCTGGAGGAGGGCATGGCAACCCATTCCAGTATTCTTGCCTGGAGAATCCCATGGACAGAGGAGGCTGGTGGGCTGCAGTCCATAGGGTCACAAAGAGTTGTACACGACTGAAGTGACTTAGCATGCACACATATATTGTACAGCACAGGGAATATAGNGATCCCCTGGAGGAGGGCATGGCAACCCATTCCAGTATTCTTGCCTGGAGAATCCCATGGACAGAGGAGGCTGGTGGGCTGCAGTCCATAGGGTCACAAAGAGTTGTACACGACTGAAGTGACTTAGCATGCACACATATATTGTACAGCACAGGGAATATAGTGAGTATTTTGTAATAACTATAAAGGACTATATAATCTTTTCAAATTATGAATCATTGTGTTATACATCTGAAACTAACATAGTATTAACCATTGACTATACTGTAATAAAATGTTTTTAGAAAGTACATAGGACAATGTGTATAGGTTATATGTAAATGCTACATCATTTTATATAAGGTACTTGAACATCCATGGATTTAGGTATCCACGGGAGTCTTAGAACCAGTCCTTGAGGGACAGCTGTGTAGTTTTATTTCCTAGACCTGCAAACACTCCTGTAGCAGCTGCTTCTGAGCAATGTGGACAGGTTCCTTGACAATTACCAGAGTCATCCTGTCACCCCGTTCATAAGTAGTTTATTCTAGAGCTAGCTGTTTCCCTGCACAATTTCATCAACAGTAGCAGCTGCCATTATGCAGTGTATCTGTCTCATGCCAACTGGTCTTTATTCTGCAGTAACAGCAAAGGAGCAGGCTTGAGGGTCTGGAATAGATCGAGTTCAGTTTCTAATGTGTTCCATTCAAACGGTCAGCTTGAGTTTTAGGTCTAGAGCAATGCTATCCAGTAGAAATGTAATGTGAGCTACATATGCCATTTTACATTTTCTAGTAACCCCAGTTTAAGAGAACGTAAAGAAGCAAGCAAAATTAATTTTAATAATATATTTTATTTAACCCAGTATACTCAGGATACTATTTCAACATATAATCATTGAAATAAAATGCTGATGTTTTACATTATCTTTTTTTTTGGTACTAAATCTCCAAATCTGGTGAGTGTTTTTACATTTATGATACATCTCAATTTGGACTGGCTATGTTTCAAGTTCTCCATAGGTGGTTAGAGGTTTTCTTATTCCACAGCGTTGGCCTAAGAACAGAAGAGCAGGAAGATTCGGGAAGTGTCGTTGGAGAGGTATTAAGTCATGATGGAGGGTGGATAAGATGTTTTTGGCAGAGTTTAGAGAAGCCTGGGCAGTGTCTACATGTTCAGTCATGGAGCCTGTCAACCGTGAGGAAGAGCCATCAGAGTGAACTTAGGAGGTCAGCAGCTTAACCAGGAGTTCTGGGAGCCAAAGGAAGAACAGGTTACCAAAGGGTTTGTGTTTAAACACGCTGAGCGGTCAACAAGGATTTCCTAATTCAGTTATGATGCAAAATAATCCTTGTATGCTGTCCACCTGAAACTATCATAACGTTGTTAACTGGCTATACTCCAATATAAAATAAAGAGTTTTTGAAAAATAACCCTTGCAGTAGAGCCTCTCCAGGTTAAAATCTCTTCTATAAGAACTAGTAAATACTCTGCTCTGATGGGTACAATGGGACAGGAATAATCCCGTTCTTATCCTTTCATGGTTTCATGCAAACTTCCTTCTCCAAGTATCAGCCCACAGTCTGTGTCATCAACAAAATCTTGTGAACACGGAAGCAGAGCTGGTGGCAACTCTATTGAAAATATGAGACATCCAGGAGATGTATCAGTCATTTGCTGATCATAGCAAAACTGTAACAAAGTAAATGCTTGAAAGAGGGGAAGAAGTTGCAGAAAAACTGAGCAAGACAAGCCCTTTCCTAAGACAGAAAAGTGATCAAATAGAAAGGTGATGTAAAAAGAATACATTTGAATCCGTTTTAATGAGATGGATGAAACTGGAACCGATTATACAGAGTGAAGTAAGCCAGAAAGAAAAACACCAATACAGTATACTGACACATATATATGGAATTGAGAAAGATGGTAATGAGGACCCTGTATGCAGGACAGTAAAAGAGATACAGATGTGTAGAGTGGATTTTTGGACTCTGAGGGAGAGGGAGAGGTGGAGGGTGGGATTAAAAAAAAAAAAAAAGAATGTCCACATTTAACAAGTCAAAACCATTCCTTGGGTTTTCTGTCCTTGTTCTTAATCATAGGAGGGCCTGAGCTGTAATTATGAATGTTATGCTTAATTAGGGCTTCCCTGATAGCTCAGTTGCTAAAGAATCCGCCTGTAATGCAGGAGACCCCAGATTGATTCCTGGGTCAGGAAGATCCCCTTGGGGCTCAGAAAAAAAAAAAAAAAGAAAGGTGATGAGTACTTTTAAAAGACATGAAACTGCCTTCTCCATAGTGACATTGGGTTTGTTTATGCAGATGTCTATACCAGGCAGATAATAACTACCAATATCTTTCTGAAAGGCAGGAAATTGAAGAGGCTGCAGAAATACAACCTGGAGTAGTCCCAGCAGTGGCAGGGTAAGGGAAGAGTGCTTCTATTTGAGTAGGGTTCCAGTAAGTTAGGTTTTAGTTTATCATATTTAACTTTAATATTATTTATGTGTCAAGTGTTTTCCTCATTTTATTTTTATTTTTAGCTTAAAAATGTAATAGCTTTATTAACTCTATGTGTAATTAACATATCAGTTCAGTTCAGTCGCTCAGTTGTGTCTGACTCTTTGCGACCCCATGAATCGCAGCTNGGACTCTCAAGAGTCTTCTGCAACACCACAGTTCAAAAGCATCAGTTCTTCGGCACTCAGCCTTCTTCACAGTCCAACTCTCACATCCATATATGACCACAGGAAAAACCATAGCCTTGACTAGACGGACCTTAGTCAACAAAGTAATGTCTCTGCCTTTGAATATACTATCTAAGTTGGTCATAACTTTGCTTCCAAGGAGTAAGCATCTTTTAATTTCATGGCTGTATATAATTAAAGTATATTATTTGGTCAATTTTGACATTTATAGGTATGTACTATGCATACACACACACACACACATTCAGACACAGACACACCCCTCCCACACACACACACACGGAACTATTAAAATATCAAGATAATGATTTCCCAAAGTTTTCTGCTAGCCCTTGGCAAGCCTTCTTTCCTGCTCCTCTCTGTCTTGGGGCAACCACGGATCTGCTTTCTATCAATATAGATTAGTTAGCAATATAGACTATGTTAGCTTTTTCTAGACTTGAACATAAATAGGGTCATACAGTATGTGCTCGACTTTGTGTTTGACTTCTTTCGGTTCAGCTGAATTGTTTTTATCTTCATCTCTGTTCCTACATGTATCACTAGTTCAGTCTTATTGCTGAGTAGTATTCCATTGTATGAACATACCACAATTTGTCTGTCCTTTCACTTGTCGATGGCCTTTTGAGTTATTTCCCATTTTAGGTTATTACAAATGAAACTTCTGTAGATATGCATGTCCAAGTTTCATATGGACATACGCTTTCACTCTTCTTGGGTAAATACCTATGAGTGAGTGGCTGGATCATGTGGTACATGTTTAACTTTTGAAGAAATTGCCAAATCTATTTTCCAAAGTGTTCATACTGTTTTACATTCACACCAGCAGTGTCTGGGAGCATCCCTACCAACACTTGGTATGTCCAGTCATTTTTATTTGAGATGTTTTGATAGATGTGTAATGGTATCTCATGGCTTCAATTTCAATTTTCCTGCTGCTGCTGCTGCTAAGTTGCTTCAGTCGTGTCCGACTCTGTGCGACCCCGTAAATGGCAGCCTACCAGGCTCCCCCGTCCCTGGGATTCTCCAGGCAAGAACACTGGAGTGGCTTGCCATTTCCTTCTCCAATGCGTGAAAGTGAAAAATGAAAGTGAAGTCGCTCAGTTGTGTCTGACTCTTCGCGATCCCGTGGACTACAGCCTACCTGGCTCCTCCATCCATGGGATTTTCCAGGCAAGAGTACTGGAGTAGGGTGCCATTGCTTTCTCCTAATTACTAGTAATATAGAATATCTTTTAATGTGTTTGTATGCTGGCTCCATAACTCCTTTGAGAAAATGTTCACATTTTTTGACCATTTAAAAATTTCACTGTTTGTTTCCTTATTATTGAGTCTCAAGAGTTCTGTATATATTCTGGATACAAGTTCTTTACCATAGGTATAATTTGCAAATATTTTCTCCCAGTTTGTAGCTAGTTTTTTTAGTCTCTTAGCAGTGTCTTAAACATTCTTAAATTTGATGAAATCCAATTGATCTTAAAAAGTGAATCATGCATTTGGTGTTGCATCTAAGAAACCTTTGCCTAACACAAGGATTTTCCATGTTTTCTTCTGCAAGTTTTACAACTTTGGGTTTTATATCTAAGTCTATGACCCATTATGAGTAAATTTTAGTTTATGATGCTAGGTGTGAATTGAAGTTAATTTAAGGAGAGGCATAAGGACATCATTTGTTGAAAAGATTTCCCTTTCTCCACTGATTTGCAATTATGGGGAAAGAAATCAGTGAATACATATCTGTTTTGTCCCCTTGTTGTATTCATCTATATTTCTGCCAGTACCACACTATCTTAATTACCACCGCTTTGTAAAAAGCTTTAAAGTTACATGGTATAAGTCTTCCTACTTTATTGTCTTGAAGTTGTTTTGGCTATTCTAATTTTTTTACATTTCCATACAAACTTTAAAATCAGTTCATAACTTTCTACAGTAAATGCTTCTGGACATTTTTGATTGGAATGAAATTAAATCTGTAGATCTTTGGGGGGAAATTGATATCTTAACAATATTGAATCTTATGACCCAATAAAAAGAACTATGTTTCCATTAAGTTAGATCTCACTTAAAATCTCTCAGCTACATTATGTAGTGTTCATTGTATGAGTTTTTCACATCATCCCTATGTAATCCAGCTTTTTTGATGCCACAGTAAACAGTATTTTTGAATTTCAATTTCTGTTGTTAATTGCTATTATATAGAAATGTGATTGAGTCTGTATATTAATCTTATATCCTGCAATCTTCTGAAACTAACTTATTTATTTACTCTAGTATGTTTTTGGAGATCTGTCATATTTTCTACCTAGACCAGGAGTAGGCAAACTTTTTCTTTAAAAAGTCAGATACTGAAAAAAGTCAGATAGTAAATATTTTAGGCTTTATGGATGGCATATAGTCTATATTGCAGATTCTTCTTCCTTTTATTTTTGCCATTGTTGCTATTATTTACCATACAAAAATGGAAAAGCCGCTCTATATTCTGTAAGCCATACAAAAACAGATTGTGGCTTGCCAACTTTTCACATAAACAATCTTGTCATCTCAAATAAAGGCTTTCTTCTTTTCCAATCTGGATGTTTTTATTTCTTTTTTTCCTGATTGCATTGGCCAGAGAACTCTGCATAATGTTGGAATGAAGCAGGAAGAGTATATGTCTTAGTCTTAAGGTGGTGCTTTCAATCTTTTACCATTAAGTTTAATGTTAGCGGTAGGTCTTTCAGAGGTAGTCTTTATCAGGTTAGGGGAGTTCTCCTCTATTACTACTTTAATGAGAATTTATCAGAAATAGATGCTCATTTTGTCAAGTGCTTTTTGTATATCTATTGATACCATCTTACAGTTTTCTTTAGTTTGTTATTATAGAGAATGACACTCATTTTCAGATGTTAAACCAACCCAGCATTCTGAGGTAAACCCACTCTGTCATGATGTATTATCCTTTTCATACATTGTTGAACTTAACTTGCTGACATGCTGCTTATAGTTTTGCATTTATATTTGTTTTTATCGTGTCTTTTTTGCTTATAATGTCTTTCCTCTGTGTTGCTATCAGGATAATGCTGACTTCAGTGAGTGAGTTGGGAAGTATTTCTTCCTACTCAATTTTCCTGAAGAGTTTTATAGCCCTGGTATTATTTCTTCTTTAAATGTTTGGTAGGATCCAATTTCTTTAATCAATATAGGGCTGTTCATATTATTTCTTCTCAAGTGAGCTCTGATATCTTATATCTTTCAATGAATTATTTCATTTCATCTAAATTGTCAAATGCTTTGGCCTAAAGTTATTTAAAGTATTTCCTTATCCTTTTAATATATATAGAATCTGTTGTTATAGCACAACGTTCATTCCTAATATTGGTAATTTCTGTCTTCTTTTTTTTTATCCTGATCAATCTGGGTAGAAGTCTATCAATTTTATTGATCTTTTCAAACAACCATTTTGTTTCATTGATTTTTCTCTATTGCTTTTTCTTTCATTAATTTCCTTTATGATCTTTTGTATTACCTATCTTCTGATTACTTTGGGGTCTCATTTTCTCTTCTTTGTCTAGTTTCTTAAAGTGGAAACTAGGGTAATTGGTTTGATAATAAATGTGCTTTGTTGTCCAAATTTTCCTCTAATACTGCATCTCAGAAGTTTTGATAAGTTATATTTTCATTTTTATTATTTCATTTCATAAGTTAAATTAGAAATACTTTATAATTTCCCTTTTGGTTTCCTCTTTGGCCTGTGGATTATTTAAAGATGTGATGTTTAGTTTCTAAATACTTGGGGATTTTTCCAGTGGTCTTCCTGTTATTGATCCACAGATCCTTCTGTTATTAAATTATAAATGATCCTTTATATATGACTCTTTCTATTATTAAATTATAAAATTTAATTCCATTGTAGTCAGAGAACACACATTGCATGACTTTTAAAACATTTCGGACTTGTTCTATGTTCCAGAACATGGTTGACTTGTTAATATTCTATGTCCACTGGAAAGAAATGAGTATTCTGGTGTAGCTGGGGTAAAGTGTCCTATAAAGTTTAATAAAGTCAAGTTGGTTAATATTGTTGTTCAAGTATTCTACATCTTCACTGATTTTGTAATTATTTGTCCTACCAGTTATTGTGGATTTGCCAATTTCTACCTGCAGTTCTATGAGTTTTTGTTTCCTTCATATTTTGACGCTTTCTTATTCGTTGCATAAATATTTAGAAATAGTACATCCTATCAATGACCCTTTATCACTATGGCATGATTTTTATCTCAGGTCATATTTTTTGTTTTGGAGTCTACCTTTTCTACTATTTATAGAAACCCTGATATTTTTTCTTAGGTTACTAGTAGCATGCTAAATTCTATAGCTTTTTCTGTCCATTTATTTGTTTGTATGTCTTTGTTTAAAATGGTAATTTATAGGCAGCATATGGTTGGGACTTGCTTTTGTATTCAGATCACAGCCTCTGCTTTTGTGGGGGATGTAAGGGAGAGCCTATACTATTTACATTTAATGCACTTTTGACATGACTGGCTTTAAATATATCATCTTGCTTGTTTTCTCTTTTTCCCGTCTCTTTCTTTCTTTCTTTCTACTGTCTCCCCTTGGGTTTATTAAATTTTTTATTATTCCATTTAATCTCTTTTGTCACCTTACTGGTTATGATTCTTTGTTGTATTTTAGTGTACATATTTACATTCAGTATACTAATTCAGCATAGTAGTGGACTTCAAGTTATAGCGCACATAGAAACAGATAGTCTAAGAATCAGACAACATAAGTTCATTTCTGTCCTCTCAGCTTTTGTGCTATCATTGCCATGCACTTGACTCCTGGTGCTGGTGGTTTAGTGGCTAAGTCGTGTCCAACTCTTGCGACTCCATAAAATCCACAATACATTGTTCTCATTTGGGGCTGTAAGTAGTTACCGTTGAGAGATATTTAAAGGAAAAAAGTACTACTTATTCTGTTCTGTAGTGCAGATTTTCATCTGGTGTCCTATTCTTTCTGCCCAAAGCACTTTTAACATTTCTTAGAGTACACCTCTCTTGATGATAAATTCTTTCAGCTTCTGTTATGTCTATAAAAGATTTTATTTTGTCTTTGTTTTTGAAAAATATTTTTGCTGGGTGTAGAATTTTACACTGACTTTTTTTTTTTTCCTTTCAGAACTTTAAACACATTGCCCCATTTTATTCTCACTTGCCTTATTTCCGAAAAGAACCTGCTGTCATCTTTATGTTGTTTCACCTATATGTCAAGTGTCTTTTTTCTTTGGCTGCTTTAAAATTGTATTATTTCCACTGATTTTGGGCAACTTGATTATGATGTGCCTTTGTGCCTTTTTTTTTTCATGTTTCTGAAGCTTGAGGTTTGTTGAGCTTCTTGGATCTGTGGACTTAATTTCATCAAATTTGGAAAATTTTGAACCACCTTTCTTCAAATATTTTCCTTTTCTCTGTCTCTTTCTACTGTCCTTGGAAACTCCATTTCCACTGATATGTGGCTGCTTCAAGTTTTCCTACAGCTCCCTTCCTTGGTGTTAGAATTTTTTTTTTTTCCTTTCAGAACTTTAAACACATTGCCCCATTTTATTCTCACTTGCCTTATTTCCGAAAAGAACCTGCTGTCATCTTTATGTTGTTTCACCTATATGTCAAGTGTCTGTTTTCTTTGGCTGCTTTAAAATTGTATTATTTCCACTGATTTTGGGCAACTTGATTATGATGTGCCTTTGTGCCTTTTTTTTTTCATGTTTCTGAAGCTTGAGGTTTGTTGAGCTTCTTGGATCTGTGGACTTAATTTCATCAAATTTGGAAAATTTTGAACCACCTTTCTTCAAATATTTTCCTTTTCTCTGTCTCTTTCTACTGTCCTTGGAAACTCCATTTCCACTGATATGTGGCTGCTTCAAGTTTTCCTACAGCTCCCTTCCTTGGTGTTAGATTTTTCAGTCCTTTTTCTTTGTGTTTTAATTTCTGATATTTCTTTGTCCTCAAGGAGAATTTTTTTGCAATGTTAATTAGCATTTATTTACACTCAGTGAGTTTTACGTTTCAGATACTATAATTCTCACCTCTCAAAATTCAGTTTGAGTCTTATATCTCTGCTTAATATGGTGAGTCTTCTCTCTGGCTTCTTGCACATATAAAGTTGAGTTCTATTTACAGTTCTAATATCATTTCTGGGTTGCTGTCAATCGATTGACTTTTCTATTTATCATGAATCATTGGACATCAGACTGTGAGTTTTTGATGTGTTGAGTATTGGATATCTTTTTCTTGTATTTATATAAGTATCCTTGAGTTTTGTTCTGGGGTGCAATTATGCGACTCTGACACAAGTTGGTCCTTTCAGTTCTTGCTTTTATGCTGTTTTGGGTAGGAATAGGGTAGGTCTCATTCTTCCCCACTTCCCAGGCAAAAGATCCTTCTGGTTATTCTACCTGACACCCTGTAAATTATGAAGTCTTCTACTCTGGGGTACTGTTCCTGACTGTGTATGAACTTCAGAGATTGTTCCATCTTTCAGGTGGTCCTTTTCCTGTCCTCGAGTAGTCTCCCAACACACAGGTGATGATCAGTACTGCCCCAGAGGTCCAGGGGCACTGATGCAGGGAGAGGTCTTGCCTCTCCTCTCTAGTAACCTGCCCTGAAGACTCGAGTCACCATAGCCCCCCAGACTCCCTTCTCTGACTCTCAGCTCAGGGAGATGGCTGAGCTTTGTGTGCATTCTCTCTTCCTGTGCTGCAACCTGGAAACTCTCTCCAGGCAGCAAAGTCTCTCCAGGCAGTAAATCTTCTCTAGGCAGCAGGCTGGGAGACCCTTTAGGGCTCACCATTTTTGTTTCACTTTTCTCAGCAATCATTGTGCTTTGTTTGCATCTGATGTCCAATGACTTGAAGGCCATTGTTTTTTATATTTTTCCATTACTTGAGACAGGAAAGCAAATCCAGTCTCTATCACCCTATCTTGGCACAAAGCAGAATTCTTATTTTCCTTTTAGATTTTCTCTTATGTAATAAATTCATGGAAAGTGATAGCTGGCAGAGGCAAGTTATCCATTTTAAACACATGTTTTGCAGATGAGAAAACAAAGAGCCAGGTAAGTGAAGTTCCTGAAACTGCACAGTCAATAGAGGTCATAACATCATTAAAGATTGTGATGTCTAGTTGAGTGCTGTTTCCACTAGATGAGTGAATTTCAAACCATGTCTCATGACCCTTAGAGTTCCCCCGGGGAAAAATCAGCACCCGGTAGTCAGGCCCCAGGAAGCAGGGCAGGCAGGGTGTAGTCACCCATGGTAGTCAGAGCAGTTATTTTTTCCATTTTGTGTATTAAACTTGTGTAGGAGATTGCTTCATAAAAGCTTTGGCTGCTTTAAAAAGAATCAAAAATTACTGCCTGAAGCCATGTTGTCCTTTAATAGTTGTTTATGCAACCTAATAGGAGACATCCTCTTCACATTTATTTTGCACTTTCCTTTCATTTGATAGAAGGTTTCTAAAATAAGAATCTCTCCAGTAGAAAATAAGAATTCTAATCTTAATTCTTTGTATTCTGACAAGTACACTGCATATAAAAACCTGATATGAGAAAGACTCTTTTTTTTAAGTCTAAGTTTCCCTTGGAGAGCTTTAGGCAATGCCTTTGCCCTTGAGGTGATCAGTGGTCTTTCAACCATTGAGGTAGCATCTGGGGAGAACTGACTGTATCTCAGAGAGTCTGAGCTAATAGAACACGTGTCTCCTACACCAGCTCTGCTTCACTGGAAGGAATCCACCCTGTGTCTGCTCACTTCCCACCCCCANTAAGCCAACTTTTTCACTCTCCTCTTTCACTTTCATCAAGAGGCTCTTTAGTTCTTCTTCACTTTCTTCCCAGCACTTGGATGATTTTAATTTGATATCCAATCCGTTAGCAAATCCTGTTGACTCCACTTTCAAAGTAAATCAAGACCCCAACCATTTCTCAGTATCTCCAGGGCAGTCACTCTAATTGGAAGGTGATGTGATCCACCATCGTCTTAACTGATTATTGAAGAAGCCTCTCAACTGGGCTCCTGCTAATGCCTCCCTTCTTTTCCCAGAAGAGCTCATGAAGTGATTCTTTTCAAATGGAAGCCAGGTCACTTTATTCTGCTCAAAAACTTCCCGACTCCCTTGGGGTTCCACGGAGGAAGAATGTGCCTGCCAATGCAGAAGATGTGAGTTCGACCCTTGGTCAGGGAAGATCCCACACGCCACGGGGCAATGAGGCCCGTGAGCCACAGCAGCTGAATTTCAGCCTGCGCTCTAGAGCTCCTGCTCCAGGACAGGAGAAGCCGGCGCGCCGCAGAGGACGGCCCCGCTCACGGCGACCAGGGAGAGCCCACGGGCGGCCAAAAACAAATAAATAAACTTATTAATCCAAATCCTCTCCATGGCTTCTGATTTCATAGAGAACAACAGTCAGGGTAACAGAGGCCAGTAAGCCTTCTCTGCTGCTGCTGCTGCTGCTAAGTCGCTCCAGTCGTGTCCGACCCTGCACGACCCCATAGATGGCAGCCTAGTGTAGCTTATTTTTCTGCCCTCGCTCCTGCCATTCTCCTGCTTGTTCACTCTGTGCAGCCACAACCGCCTCCCTTCTGTTCCCTCTGCCTGAAATACTCTTCCCCCAAGGAGCCACATGGCTCACTCCCTCATGGCCCTCAAATCACACTTCCTGTGACGCTTTCTTCAACCTTCCTGATTAAAATGGCCAACTTTCCTATAGACTCCCTTGCTTTATTTCTCCCCATGGGAGCTACGCCACTGGACAAACAAACTTTCCCTACGGGTTTATCATCTGCCTCCCTTCACAGCCCAGTTCCAGAAGGGCAGGGATTTCTGTCTGCTTTGCTCACTGCTGTTCTTTCATTCTTCAGCCCTGAGATACACATAGTAGATGCTCAATAAATACCCAGGAATGAAGTAACTTCTATCTGCAAATCACCAAATTGCATGTGAGTGCAGATAACAGTTTTTAAAAAATATTTTCTAGTAGAGATTTCCGTGATAGTCGAGCGGTTTAAAACTCACACTCCCAACACAGGGGACCTGGGTTCAATCCCTCATCAGAGAAACAGATCCCACATGACTCATCTANGCAGGGATTTCTGTCTGCTTTGCTCACTGCTGTTCTTTCATTCTTCAGCCCTAAGATACACATAGTAGATGCTCAATAAATACCCAGGAATGAAGTAACTTCTATCTGCAAATCACCAAATTGCATGTGAGTGCAGATAACAGTTTTTAAAAAATATTTTCTAGTAGAGATTTCCGTGATAGTCGAGCGGTTTAAAACTCACACTCCCAACACAGGGGACCTGGGTTCAATCCCTCATCAGAGAAACAGATCCCACATGACTCATCTGTGATCTGGCACAGGGGAATAAATATTTTTAAATGTATTTTCAAGTAATTACTATCATGAATAAAATAAAAGAGAAAAATCACAGTACAGAGTACACTGAGGACTTAGATCAGAGTTGAGCATCAAAAGAATCATGATCACATTTACAATCAAACTTAAAAGATTTTTTTGGTTGTGCTTTTATTTGCTTACTTTCCAAAGTAATCTCTGTCAAAATAAGCTGTTACAAGTGTAATTATCTTAATGACCTTTTAATGCTCTTAAAACACTTATATGTGAAAATAATTATTTACAACTGTGTGGAAAATTCTATACGGTTGCCACTGTCAATGTTTTCATTCCATATTAATTTCATTTTAAACTAATGTACGTGATTGCTCCTAAAGTGACACACAGCTAAAGGATTCTTTTTTCTGTAGCTAGAGAACGCCATCTGGCTCAACGTGAGCGAAACCACACTATTATACTGAATACGGCTATAAGTGCAGTATTTAATGTTTCTAAAGGATTTCCTTCTAAGATAAAACACATTGTGGTATTTTATCTAATTCACTTAATAAATGCTTTCCAAATGACAATTACGTACATGGTGACAGAAGTTAATATTATTAATAACAACACTAGGTACTTCTAAACATTTTACATGAGTTGCCATATTTAATCTCTCACTGACATTGTGTTCAGTCACTCAGCCATGTCCGACTCTTTGCGACCCCATGGACTGTAGCCCACCAGGCTCCTCTGTCCATGGGATTTCCTGGGCAAGAATAGTGGAGTGGGTTGCTATTTCCTACTCCAGAGGATCTTCCCAATGTAGGAATCAGGCCGCATCTCCTGAGTCTCCTGCATTGGCAGGTGGATTCTGTACCACCTGGGAAGCCCATTTAATCTGTACAACGGTCCTTTGAGGTTAGGTAAGTACCACTGTTAACCCATTTTACAGATGAGGAAACGAGCACTCAAAAAGTAGGTTACTCTACTGGGATTCTTGCAGAGCTAGAACTGAAATTGGAATGCACCATACTTGGGGCTTGGCACAGTGGTAAAGAGTCCCCCTGCCAGCGCAGCAGAGGCAGGTTCAGTCCCGGCGTCGGCAAGATTCCCTGGAGAAGGAAATAGTACCCACTCCAGTATTCCTGCCTGGGAAATCCCATGGACTGAGAAGCTAGTCCATGGGGTCACAAAAGAAACGGACACGACTTAGCGACCAAACAATAACTGACTCAAGTGAAGGTTAAATCTCCAGGTTGTTAGGCTTTTTAATATGATCACAAGAGACATGCTCTCTCCACTTCTGCGTCCATTTCTTATTTATTTCCTAAGGTGTTGTTATTGACTCCCATTAAATCTGTATTCATTGGTCTGTGACTGATCCCAGCTGTCAAAACCAGATATTGGATGTCCACAGGAGATCTGTGAAGCAAAAATTGTATTTAGTTCATTTTAGATGCAGGAAAGGGCATAGGAATGTGTTCGACATGTGGACTCCGACTGCTCTGTGATTAGCACGATCCAACCTGGATTTCTTGAATTTCCCTCCTAATACCTTCTTTGTGGCCTGAGCTTTTTAACTTTATACTTTATAATTCTAATACTGTTGGTATTGATTCCAGTGATACAGAGAAAAAAAGACATCATCATTCTAAGTCATATTTCTCAGTTGTCAAATCCGCTGACTTAAATCCAGTTATTTATTGACTGTCTTTTCTGCCCTTCGGCAGCTACTGCTTTAAGCTACCAGCACTGTTCTTGTTTGTTTTAGATCATCAGCAAAAGACGCCACTATTTTACTATTTTATCAGAGTATCTCAAAAATTGCTTTTTTTTTTTAAGCAAGTAAAGTTTCTTTGTGACTAACAATGTCTTTCAAATTCCTTGGAAGAAGTTAATTAAATTTTACAGGTAAAATGCCATGCTTACACAACTGCCTCAATCCTTCTTTAGGGACATGGGGAGAAAACCTGCCTGGTAACCAAGACACTCCAAAAACTTAGCACATGGTTTCCCAGCCCATTACACATTTAGTTGTTAATATGTATCTAGACCCATCCTGGCTCTCACACATCATTATTCCTTCCACTTTCAATACAATCACGCTCATCTTTCCCTCTTGTCCAGAAAGCCCTCCTTTTCCAACCTTCTACTCAAATCTCCCACCTTCTACTCAAATCAAAGCCTTTTGCCCTCACAGTTCTTGTTTGAATTAGCCTCCCTCAACCTAAAAATACTATCCAATGACTTCTTCTTACCCAGCCTGTCCTCGAAACTCTTAAAAATGGGTGATTAACATAACAGACCCATATTGAAAATTTTTTTTTGTTGTTTGTTTACAGGGAAAAAATAGAACACATTTCATTACATAAATCTTCCTATTTCTCATGTATATTTTGCAGTCCATCCAGATCATGGATTAAGAAATACTGAAACCCATTTTTTAATCCATGATCCCTTCTGCCCTGATGTGAATGGTTTGATGTGGTTGCAAGTTAACATTTCTAAACTTTGTAAGTCACAGCTGCTGCTTAAAAAAAAAAAATTCATTCACAATTAGATCATGCATTCACTTGTGAGAGGCGACCATGATGAATGGATTTTTAAGTCTGTTTTCCTCCCTCATCTTTAGTTCATGAACAGTTTGGTATGTGGTTAGAGTATCTCATTTTCTCTTCTTCATACAATATAAAGCAACTGCATTACTCACTTAAAATTCACTTTAAGCACGACAGAATGCATAACACATGGAAGATTTTTATTGGAGACAAAATAACATTTCGCTGACTTTCTCAACAAATTCCTGTCTCGGGACTGATGGCTACTAGAAGCAATCTAGATTCATCATTTTCCCCCAAAACATTTTACTTTCAGAAAACAATAATAGAAATCATTTTTATAACATCTTATGCACTCAATATAATTATTTTTGGTTAATCCTCTTAGTTAATAAGATTTACCAGCACTCCTGAGGGAGAGGAGATACACTAAGAAACAAGAGGGTCTGCTTTTAACAAGCTGATGTTGACTTCAGCTTTTAACTGGGGCATTCTGGACAGCACACTTGCTTACAAACCATGTCTCCCAAAAGCTTCTCAAAGAAATAAACAACACCTATTATATCATTCATTCTTCACTAGTTAATTCCCCAAATTCATTCACATTAGGAGATAGCTGATATTTTTTTCAAGAAGTCAAAGACAATTGAAAATGGTAACAATCCAGGACATGTTTTCTCTGATTAAACTGGTTTGCAGAAAGGTACTTTGAAATCTTACCTGATTTTTTGCTATGGTCTCTTTTGTTTCTTTTGCATTTATTTCTGCCCTAATTTTTAAGATTTCTTTCTTTCACATATACTCTTTCATTCATTCTTCTCCACTAACCAGTGAGATGGGAATTGTCATTTTTCTCCCTTATAGATAAAGAAACAAAATCTCATAGAGGTTAAGTAACTTGCCCCAAATCATCCAGGTCATGAGAAAGAGGGACCCAAGGAATCTGGTTGCAGAGTCTGTTCTCTTCACCCCCCTTGCACGGTCAAGTTGAAGCCCCCCCAGTGCACACCTGGGTGTAGATTCTGGCACTGAAGGCTGTGTCTGAAGGACTGAGTCTGCTTGAGAAACTGCTTTATGGGGCAGAGTAGCTGCTGGGGAGGCAAGAACAGGAATGGGACTTGGCAGAGAACATGCTTGCTTGTGGTGGTCGAGTGCCTGCTCCTAAGCCTAACCCTCACATCCTTTCTTGAATTATGTCCAAAATGCTATAATTTTCTCCTGCTTTTTCATGATTTTTCCAGCCTCTCATGCTGCCCTTGAAGCTCTTGCATATTCTTAATGTATTCCAATTAAACATTATTGCCAGAAAGAATTATAGTATGTAAACTTAAAACCAGATGATTTTATGATTTAAAATATTACATTTCTAATCTTTGAAAGTGAAAGTCACTCAGTCATGTCTGACTCTTTGTGACCCCATGGACTATACAGTCCATGGAATTCTCCAGGCCAGAATACTGGAGTCTTTCCCTTCTCCAGGGGATCTTCCCAACCCAGGGATTGAACCCAGGTCTCCCACATTGCAGGTGGATTCTTTAACAGCTGAGGCACAAAGCAAGCCCAAGAATACTGGAGTGAGCAACTTATCCCTTCTCCAGTGGAGCTTTCTGAATTGAACCAGGGTCTCCTGTATTGCAGGCAGATTCTTTACCAACTGAGCTAGATGTTAATAAGGGTAGCTGCCTTTACCAAAGGTAACAATATATTAGTTAATATCAGTTAATTTAGTAATATGAATGGCATTTTATGTGTGTATATGTATATACTTGACATTTTTAGAATTAAGAAAATTGAAACTAAAATACAGTTCCATTAAGCTTTGTGCTGAATTTAAACTTTTTTGCTAATCTACAGCAAGCTTTTAGGTCTACATGAGGTATATTCCAAACTTCCATGATCTTTGTATTGTTTTTACTTTTAAAAGCATCTCTTACCACCAAGGGGCATACTTCTAGGCATTATAAATACTACTAATTATGACACTATAAAAGGAGAAATCCCTAATCAAAGAAATTCCAGATCTAAGTTTAACCTGTAAACTTGGGATAAAAGTCTCAGGCCTCTTAGCATATCATGAATGAGAGTGTCCGTTCTTAAAGTCATACAACATCTTGTGAGTCAAAACTCTCCTGTCTCCTCACCCAATATTCTGAGTATCAGAAGCAGCCCCACTCTTGGGCCACCTGAGTGTACTGTGATCCATTACAGCATCCTGTCCCAGAGCATGGTCCACAGTCTGCCCGTCTCAAAGCAATATGGAACTTGTTGAAAAACGCATATTCACTGGTCCTTTCTCTAAATTGACTGACACAGAGACTCTGTAAACAATACCAGGAAACTGTATTCTAACCAAGCTCCTAAGGTGATAGGGAAGCACATGGAAGTTTGAGAACCACTGATCCACTAAGGGCACCAGACCATCACTGACATTTGTCATCCCCTGACACTCAGAGCTCAGCCTCTTCAAAGGTAAAGTTAGAGAGCCCCGATAATGATGAGTCCTTCGCACCCACAAAATACTGGTTGTGCACTCGGAATCCTCTGGGGTGTGATATCATGGTGAACAGGAATCATGTGGCTCCTGTCTGTGTGAAATTAGGGAGAGCAGGCAGTTGTGGAACTCTGTTTTCCAGGACCTCTGCCAGGGTGAAGACAGTCTATCTAAGATGCTTTATTTGCTCCTCATCAAAGACAAGACAAGGGGGACTTTTTGATTATTAACTTGTAATTTACTTTTGGCTGCACTGGGTTTTCATTGTTGTGCACAGGCACTTTGCTGCTGTGTGCGGGCTTTCTCTACTTGAGGCAGGTGGGGGCTGCTCTCTAGCTACGTTGGGCAGGCTTCTCGTTGCAGTGGCTTCTCGTTGCAGAGCACAGGCTCAAGGGTGCTTGGGCTTTCGTAGTTGTGGCACAGGGGTTCAGTCGGCCCCTGACCGGTGGGATCCTAGTTCCCAGACCAAGGATTGAACCCATGTCCCCTGCATTGGCAGCTGGATTCTTAACCACTGGACCACCAGGGAAGTTCCGATAAGGAGGACTTTCTGCCAATATTATAAAAATAACATTTCCTTTAACTAAGACAAGACTGAATTGATGTGTTACCTGCTTTAAAATACCATCTTCAACGTTTGCAGCTTTGAAAATAGGAATGTGGGATCTGACAGTGTGCCAGTCCGGGCCAATCCAGTTTAACTTAATTGCCTTTGAAAGGATATCAAAGTGTATGTTGTATGATTATCCTACAGAATAACCCTTTTTTTCCTGTCATCAGAAAAACACTCAATATTTGTTAATGGACAAAACTGTGGGGCCTGAAGGCAGCTGGGCGGGGGCCCTTCCTGGCTCTCATCCTCTCCTGGCGCCCCAGGACTAAGGGCTTGTTATTCAAAGTGTGGTCCCAGCATAGAGCGGCACAGGGTGCTTGTTAGAAAGGCACAATCTCAGACCCTATTCCAGACCTACTGGATCGGAGTCTGCATTTTAATAAGATTCCCAGATGATTCGTATCACAGTCAAGTCTGAGAAGCCTTGGATAAGGCACATCCTCTCAGGCAAACTTAGAAAAAGACACCAAACGATACTGCAGTATTCCTGCCTTTACTGGCTATTCCAATTTGTTGTAGCTTGAACACATTCTGCAAAGTTGACTTAGATGTGATTTTTATGTGATTATAAAACTTTTTTCTATAAATTGCTAAAATTTCTGGTTAGGGATCAGAACATGTGGTCACTATAACTTTCCTAACCCCTTCTTGGGTATTTCATATATTTATCCCAAACCACCATTTAAACAAGAAGATCCTTAAATCTCCTACTCTCCATATAAAACAACCTTTTATTTTCCCCAGCATTGCTGACTTCATAGTTGAAAAGGACACCCTTTTGTTCAAATGCCCTGAAATTTGATGAACTAGTCTACGTTTACTCCACTACTAATCTTAATTTGTTAAGTTTAAATGCTAACATTTATAGCTACCTCTCAAGTAATCATGTACATGAAGAGCTGCTTTTCATCAACCAGTTACTTTTCTACTCAGTTACACTGTGGAGCATACCACAGCATCCACTACAATGGTGTTCATCCACTGCAGTATTTTCCAAGGAGACAAATTATTATTATTTATCCAGCTGAATCTTTTCCTAATCCTTAGGATCTTCACACACAGATTTGTGTGCAGATGGGCTGTTTCTATTTTATTTTTAAGGCTTAATATTCCACAAGTAGCTTCAGTCTATTTTCTTTTTTAACTATGACAACAGTTTCTAATTTATTCCAGATACGGTTTTCTAGTTCATTTTAGATACCAGTTTCTAATTTATTCTAGGGAATATATATTATTTTATATATAATTTCAAACATTTGGTCACAAATTATACAGTATTTATCCAACTTCTGAAAAATTTGTGAATGGATAATTTGAACATGAAGCATTTTTTTTAAAATCTTCTACCTATTAGAGTCACAATAGTGAAAGTTGCTCAGTTGTGTCTGATTTTTTGTGACCCTGTGGACTAAACAGTCCATGGAATTCTCCAGACCAGAATACTGGAGTGGGTAGCCTTTCAGGGGTTCTTCCCAATGAAGGGATCAAACCCAGGTCTCCCACATTGCAGGCTGATTCTTTACCAGCTGAGCCACAAGGGAAGCCCAGAGTGAGAATGAGTTAGGTCTATTACAAATGGTACTTCTCTGAGCATCCTTGACATAACTTTTTGGTGGACATAAGCACAGACCAAGTGCTATAAAGAGAGAAACAGTAATAGTGATAACAGTTGCTTGCAAGTCCATTTTCATTTTAAATTTCACCAGGTAATTTGGAGTCATCCATTAAATGAAAAGTTAGCAAATATTAACTATTAGACTTAATAATAAGAGATTGCAGTGCTTTTCTTAGACTCAGTTCAGTTCAGTTCAGTCACTCAGTTGTGTCCGACTCTTTGAGACCCCATGAATCACAGCACGACCCCATGAATTGCAGCATGCCAGGCCTCCCTGTCCATCACCAACTCCTGGAGTTCACTCAGACTCACGGACATCGAGTCAGTGATGCCATCCAGCCATCTCATCCTCANTCACATATTGCTGAAGCCTGGCTTGGAGAATTTTGAGCATTACTTTACTAGCATGTGAGATGAGTGCCATCAAGTAGATGCAATTGCATCAAGTAGACATCAAGGCAATACAAATAAAAAACTAAATGTTTTCACCATGTCAATTTAGGCAAAGTAGAAGATCTAGAAATTACAATGGTGAGGCTCCTATACAATCAACATGGTACAATGTTTCTGGAGAACAATTTGATTATTTCCATTAAAATACAATTTCACACTGACTTAATTCCCTTAAACTTTATTCTGAGAGATGAAACATACTCATAAATATGGATGCAAATTATAGCCTTAATTGTAATAGCAGAGAAGCAAAAAGAATTTAATTGTCCACAATCAGGGAATTAGCTAATAAATCATGATGTATCACAACTGTGATTTTAGCATGATGAAGTATCTATTGCTTCAAAAAGTGAGCATGGCTGGTGCGCTGCAGCAACCCAGAGGGAGGGATGGGGTCAGAGGGGGAGGGAGGTTTGAGAGGGAGGGGACATACATATACCTACAGGGATCCATGTTGATGTATGGCAGAAACCATCTCAATGTTGGAATTACTTTCCAATTGAAAATAAAATTAAAATTTTGAAAAATGTGCATGGCCTTTTGACGAAAAAAGCAGAACATCAGCAATCACATGAAAGTTATGCTCCAACAAGTAGGTGGGAGGATAATGGGGTAAAAAAAGGAAAAAAAAAAAAGAGAAAGCAGAATTTAATCCATTGAATGGAAGAAGAAAAACAAAAATACAAGAAACATTCAGTACTAAATTTGTGGAGGAAAAAAATAAATTAAATGGAGGATATTGTAAGAATATAAATTATCAGAATTAATCCAAGTGATATAAAAAAGTTGATATACAAGAAATTGAAAAGTCATCAAAGATCTAGCTACCTAAAGAATACTTTGGAGGCAATGCTACCGAATCTTTATGGAACAGATAATCCCTTGGTCACTAGCAGAGCCCTCATACCCAAACATCACAAAAGTGATGTAAAATTTTAAACTCTAAAACAATCTCATTTATTAATATGAATTCAAAACTCCTAAAAACACAGGCAAATCAAATAAAGGTGAAATAAGATCATAATTTTAATTTATTGATTTGATTGTGTTGGGTCTTAGTTGCATCATTCGAAATCCTGCATTGCAGTGCACAGACTCTCTAGTTGTGGCACGCCAGCTCAGCAGTTGCAACATAGGGGCTTAGTTGCTCAGAAGGTTCTTAGACGCAATGGACAGTTCCTGTTAGTCTTACAAGACTACTTAGGAGATTAGTTATGACAGTGTCAGGTAGATACCGAATTGGAGTCACCTCTACCAGGTGATGAAAACACTCATTTCAAACAACTGAACTCAGCACTCCATAAAGAGCTCTTAGTCTGCCAGAAGTGCACAGGGATGAAAATGACATCTGATCAAGGTTACAGGCAAGTGGACTCTTTGAGACCCTCCCGGTTTTCTTATAGACCAGCAATATGAGAGAGAAGAAATGTCTGGTGCTAAATTACAACAGTTGAAATTTGCACCCCCAACTAGCCAAGTCTTAAAATACTTCACTAAAAACAGAAATATACACCCTAAAAGGGAATAACAAGAATATAAGACAAGAGGAAAGTTAAAATTTGCTGCTTAACCTTGATGCTTTCTTATAAAATAAAGACCCTGATGCTCTCCTAAAATAAATTCAAGCATCCATACTTTTGACATTGTATCCTACCTCCAAATGCAGAAATCTATCTCTGTAAAAATCCATAAAAGGGGTTTAAATTTTCCAACAGAGTTTTTAGAAAATGTGTTAATTACATTCATGGTAGTATTCTAAAGTGCACTCAGGCATGGTTGAAACCTGGTTAGCCCTACAAAGTTTCAAACCACTAAAATAAGTTCTTTAGGACATCCCTTGGAGAAGGCAATGGCACCCCACTCCAGTACTCTTGCCTGGAAAATCCCATGGACAGAGGAGCCTGGTGGGCTGCAGTCCATGGGGTGGCTAAGAGTCGGACACGACCGAGCGACTTCCCTTTCACTTTTCACTTTCACGCATTGGAGAAGGAAATGGCAACCCACTCCACTGTTCTTGCCTGGAGAATCCCAGGGACGGAGAAGCCTGGTGGGCTGCCATCTCTGGGGTCGCACAGAGTTGGACACGCCTGAAGCGACTTAGCAGCAGCAGCAGCAGGACGTCCCTGGTGGAACAGTGGATCAGAATCTGCCTGTCAATGCAGGGAACACACTCCTGGAACACATTCCTGGTCCGGGAATATTTCACACGCCTCGGAGCAACCAAGCCCCTGCAGGACAACTGCTGAGCCCTCGTGCGGTAGCTGCGGAAGCCCCAGAGCCTGTGTGCCTCCAGCCTGGGCTCCACAGCAGGAGAAGCGACTGCGACCAGAAGCCCAGGCACCATAACAAAGAGCGGCCCCCACCTGTGGCACCTAGAGAAAGCCCACACGCAGCAACAAAGACCCAGTGCAATCAACACATACATAAAATGCATTTTAAAAATAAGTTGTTTAGTCTTTTAATCTAGGATCGCAACTGTGTCTCCGTTAGAATTATGTGCCAACAAAACAAAGATCACTGTCTGAGTAACTGGAGCTAACTCCTATCACATCCACCTCTTCTCCACCCTCAAGGACTCAAAGGAACAACAGTGTCCAAATGCCACAGCAGCCGATCTGAATCACTACCTAGTATGCATATTTGATATGTGATAAAACGAGACATGCAACTTAATGCACTATCTTGTTATGAAGAGCCGACAGAGGGAACGTGATTAATTTGCCCAACAGATTTCTGTATTGCAGGTCTTCGGGAGCGAAACAAATAGAAGCTTTTGTCCGACTCCAGGTCTCATCTGGCTAGCTCTTTGCTGTGATTTTTAAATGTATTATTCTTGCTGTATTTTATTTGTCCAGTCAATGAAGAACTGATGCTCTTCCAGTCACTCATGGATGGAGAAATTTAATTATATTAAATAATACTTGACAACGTAAGACAACATTGAAGTACTTTGAGCATTTTAAAATCAGATATCAGAAAATACATACAATGATACAACAAAATTTGAGTTCACCTCATAGAGGTTGTCATAAATTCCACAGCAGATATAAATTGGTGTCCTTCTAATGATCATTCAGTTCAGTTCAGTCGCTCAGTCGTGTCCAACTCTTTGCGACCCCATGAACTGCAGCATGCCAGGCCTCCCTGTCCATAGTCGAGCTAATATTTTACAATATACAGAAGGTCAGATGCTACACGAGACTACTACCTGAATGGAGACATTTTTCTATTTAGTCCTCAAATTTCTCTCTCTATATATGTATATGGAGTGTATTTGTGTATATACACACAAATATATGTATAATATACATAAACAAATATGTATATAAAATATATATAAATAAAAATTATAGTTTATATAAATATATAAAAAGGGGGAATAGTAATGCTATAGCCCCTGATTCTCAATTACACAGAAGCATTTTTAATCACATCTAAATTACCAGGGGGAAAATAATGAAGATAATGGCCTCTGAGAGTCACCACACATTTCTGAGTTGCACAACCGAGGCAGTCTCTTTAACAGCCATGGTGACTATGAATCTATATGACAAAAGATCACTTTAAAAGTCATTCTTAAAAATGAGAGCTTCAATGATTTATAAAGCAAATCATATGATACAGCTGCTCTTTGCCAACAAAAATGGGTTGACTTGTCAAAAAATAATAGTAAGATAAAACAGTTTTTAAGGAAAATGTACCTCCTCTCATCCAGTAAAACGACTGGGGTCACTTCAGAGTATTTCTTCCATAGCCACAATACACAGAGTATTTTAAGAGGTAAAAAAAAAATCAAATCAGTTGGATCTTTCACCATTCTTTGCAATGTGGATGAAGGCAGTCAAAAGGTACAAACTTCACGGTGTGAGATTAAAAAAAAGATACTAGTATGTAATGCACATGCCAAATATAACGAAACCCTACTGTACTTATACAGGAAAGCTGTTAAGACATTAAACCTTCAGAGTTCTCATCACAAGGAAAAAAATTTTTTCTGTTTCTTTAATTCTGTATCTGTGTGAGATGATGGACATTTACTGAACTTACTGTGGTAAGCATTTCATGATGTATGTTACTCAAATCATTATGCTATATACCTTAAACTTATACAGTGCTTGCTACATGCTTCCCTGCTGGCTCAGCAGGTAAAGAATCTGCCTGCAATGCAGGAGACCTGGGTTCGATCCCTGGGTTGGGAAGATCCCCTGGAGAAGGGAAAGGTTACTCACTCCAGTACTGTGGCCTGGAGAATTCTGTGGACTGTATAGTCCATAGGGTGGCAAAGAGTCAGACACGGCTGAGTGGCTTTTATATCTCAATGTAACTGGAAGACAAAGGAGGAAAGACAGAAACTGCTTTGGGGAACTGATGTTTCTAGAGGTCCTTGTAAGAAGTAAAAGATTCACAGTTTGACAAAATACACATTAATTCAGTTTGAAATTACTTCTGTTACAGGTTACTAAAGAGACAATGTATTACTTACCCTAATAAGGCATTAGTTTTATTATACAAAAAGAAGTACTTTGAGTGAATCATCAGAAAAATGTATCTAAAGTAATGAGCTTTCAAATGTTATATCTGAATATGTAATTGAAATTACTTTGTTAATTCAAGTTGCTATCAGTTAATATATTTTCAGTGGATCACACAAAATTATCTCTGAGTTACATTTCTTAAGAACTGTTCCCAACTCTCCTTCAACTCTACATAACACAATTCCTTTGGAGATAATTTAGGTGGATAATTATTCTCTTGCTCTTTTTATTTCAAATAAAGAAGTCTGTGAGCTCCTCCGTAAGCCACTGATGAGATTATATTTTGTATCCCCAGCAGCTGGCACTTAATAGGTGGTATTCAGGACGTTTGATGAATGAATAAATGAATGGACGGATGGATATTCAATGAATCAATGATGATTCCTGCGTTTATACAAAGATGGTCCTGTCCTTTGCTCTTGTACAATCCTTCTTCGTTAAAGCTCATACCTTCAAAATGAAGAGAGTAAATTTACACACTGTGGGCTCCTCAGAACACAGCTGAAAAACGAGTTACCATCAAACTGAAGAGGTTAAAAATGACATTAGAGTTAAATAGANTTAAACTTATACAGTGCTTGCTACATGCTTCCCTGCTGGCTCAGCAGGTAAAGAATCTGCCTGCAATGCAGGAGACCTGGGTTCGATCCCTGGGTTGGGAAGATCCCCTGGAGAAGGGAAAGGTTACTCACTCCAGTACTGTGGCCTGGAGAATTCTGTGGACTGTATAGTCCATAGGGTGGCAAAGAGTCAGACACGGCTGAGTGGCTTTTATATCTCAATGTAACTGGAAGACAAAGGAGGAAAGACAGAAACTGCTTTGGGGAACTGATGTTTCTAGAGGTCCTTGTAAGAAGTAAAAGATTCACAGTTTGACAAAATACACATTAATTCAGTTTGAAATTACTTCTGTTACAGGTTACTAAAGAGACAATGTATTACTTACCCTAATAAGGCATTAGTTTTATTATACAAAAAGAAGTACTTTGAGTGAATCATCAGAAAAATGTATCTAAAGTAATGAGCTTTCAAATGTTATATCTGAATATGTAATTGAAATTACTTTGTTAATTCAAGTTGCTATCAGTTAATATATTTTCAGTGGATCACACAAAATTATCTCTGAGTTACATTTCTTAAGAACTGTTCCCAACTCTCCTTCAACTCTACATAACACAATTCCTTTGGAGATAATTTAGGTGGATAATTATTCTCTTGCTCTTTTTATTTCAAATAAAGAAGTCTGTGAGCTCCTCCGTAAGCCACTGATGAGATTATATTTTGTATCCCCAGCAGCTGGCACTTAATAGGTGGTATCCAGGATGTTTGATGAATGAATAAATGAATGGATGGATGGATATTCAATGAATCAATGATGATTCCTGCGTTTATACAAAGATGGTCCTGTCCTTTGCTCTTGTACAATCCTTCTTCGTTAAAGCTCATACCTTCAAAATGAAGAGAGTAAATTTACACACTGTGGGCTCCTCAGAACACAGCTGAAAAACGAGTTACCATCAAACTGAAGAGGTTAAAAATGACATTAGAGTTAAATAGATAGCTAGTGGGAAATTGCTTTCTAACACAGGGTGCCCAGCCTGGTGCTCTGGAACAGCCTAGAGGGGTTGGACGGGGAGCAGGGTGGAAGGAAGTCTCAGGAGGGAGGGACATATGTGTACTTATGGCTGCCTCGGGCTTCCCTGATAGCTCAGCTGGTAAAGAATCCGCCTGCAATGCAGGAGACCCTGGTTCGATTTCTAGCTTAGGAAGATCCCCTGGAGAAGGGATAGGTGACCCGCTCCAGTATTCTTAGGCTTCCCTGGTGACTCAGCCACTCAAGAATCCACCTGCAGTGCAGAAGACCTGGATGCAATCTCCGGGTCAGGAAGATCCCCTGGAGGAGGGTATGGCAACCCACTGCAGTATTCTTGACTGGAGAATCCCCATGGACAGAGGAGCCTGGCGGGCTACAGCCCATGGTGTCGCAAAGAGCCGGAGACAACTGGGCGACTGAGGACAGCACAGCACGGCTGCGCCCCATCTGTACAGCAGAAACCGACACAGCAGTGTAAAGCAATCACCCCCCAATGTAAAAACAGATGACACTAAAAAGGGAAACTCACCCACTCTTCCGTTCAACAGACAATGCTGATATAAGACGAAGATGCGTGAACACCTGTCTCAGGGCATCCACAGTCCAGTGGAGGAGAGAGAAAGTGTAAACAAATAATAATGCGTGTGTGTGGTCACGCGTGCTGCTCCCTTGGCTTCCCTACCCCTCCTCTCCCCTAAAGGTGTGCATCAAGTTTCCCCATTCATGTAGCGACCGGTGTGACCGTGCAGTGTCTCAGCAGCCAACACTCTACTCTCAGCCCAAGCAGTGGCCGAAGGAGCCAGGCAAACCGCTTCCACTCTCTCCTGTCTGCTATCCTGCTCAGCCTCACAGAGCCCCCCGAGTGCCTATGCTCCAACATCGCGGCTTCACTGGATATTCTGAACAAAAAATAGGGCACATTTTCTTTCCTTCTCTGAAAGCCCCTATTTTATTTGCTTCCAGTAATACTGTTCTCCAACAAAGGCTGCAGCTTTCCACCACTGCACTCCTATAATCAGCTAATAACCGAAGACCAGAAGCTCTGCTCCTCCTAACCATTCAAACTAATATTTACACTCATCGTTGATTTGCAGCCTTTTCTGGCCCAACTGTTAACTCCGCCATAGAGGCGCCTCTGTGGCCCAGCTGCCTGCCAGCCACATCAGCTGGCACCACTGGGCATCTCCCTAACCCATTCCCCTGACAGCCTAAATCAGCAATATGCCCTGGAGTGGGGCGCTAATCATCAACCACAGAGCTCTGACACGCATTAACACCCACCCCCCATTTCCCCTTTCCATAAACAAAGTGATAAAAGTCACAGATGTCATTAAAGCGGAAAAACCAAGTCACTGTAAATACCAAACATCAGCTTCAGAGGAATCGGGCTTGATTACACATGTGTGAGGGTGCAGATGGTGGACTTTCCTCCTCCTATTCACAGGAAGAAAGAGCAGCTTCCGAGGAAATACATTATGTATTCTTCTCTCGTTGCCTCGAAAATGCCAAGTGATTTGATATTTTCCTCCTTAGTGAATACACAGAAGACCTCAGTAAAATGACTATCGAGTTAGATTCTGGAACTAAAACCATGATTTTATAAACCTCACTCTATTTTCTTTAAATAAGCAGATAACAAAAAGCCAACAACACAATAAGACAGTGTGAAAATGACTACAAGTCCCAAACAAAGGTATCTTTGTCTTGAAAAAAAAGGATAAAATTAGTCTGAAATTGACTTGTTACAAGCATCTTGAGTTTCACAGTAAGTTTTATAGGAACCCATAAATTTAGAAGGAAATTGGCAGGTAGGTGAATGACAGGAAATTATATTTCAGGGATCATTATCTGCAATTCTGACTCCTTAAATGAGATTACAAACCACAGACTTCACCAGCTTAGAGCACAATACTCTTCTGGTGGACATCTAAGTATTCATAATGTCAAATGGATCCAGAGAGGTCTTTTCTTCTTTGCGTCCAAAATAAACAGTGATGGACCAAATGTAGAAGGACATCCTAAAATGTTTGCTAAAACTTCAAAATGGTCTATGTCAAAGTAAAGAGAAAAGAAACTGTAAACTTGTAGCTGTACACACCAGTATGTCTCTTCATTCTTCCAAGTGTCAGAAACCCTGAGCACATGAACAACTTGATATACAACTGAATAAAAATTACAAAGTATGACAAGGCTAATTTCCTCCTTTTTTAAAAAAAAAAACTTTTTACTTTATATTGAAGTACAGCCAAATAACAATGTTACCATAGTTTCTGGTGAACAGCAAAGGGACTCAGCCATATATACACATGTATCCATTCTCTCCAAACTCCCCTCCCATCCAAGCTGCCACGTGACTTTCAGTGTAGAGTTCCCCTGCTATACAGTAGGTCCTTGTTGCTTATCCATTTAAAATATAGCATGTGTACACATCCATCGCAAACTCCTTAACTATCCCTTCCCCCAGTCTTCCTCCCATAACTATAAGTTCATTCTCTAAGTCTGTCAGTCTGTTTCTGTTTGGTAAATAAGACCATTTGTATCATTTCTTTTTAGATTCTGCATATAAGGGCTTCCCTGGGCTTCCCTGGGGTCACAGAGCAGGTAAAGCGTCTGCCTGCAGTGTGGCTGACCTGGGTTCCACCCCTGGGTCCAGAAGATCCCCTGGAGAAGGAAATGGCAACGCACTCCAGTATTCTTGCCTGGGAAATGCCATGGATGGAGGAGCCTGGTGGGCTACAGTCAATGGGATCTCAGAGGGTTGTACACGACTGAGCAACTTCACTACTCATACCAGGGATATCATGATATTTCACCTCTGTCTGATTTACCTCACTCAGCATGACAATGTCTATGTCCATCCGTGTTGCTGCACGTCGCAGAGTTTCATACCTTTTTGTGGCTGAGTAACACTTCATTTGCATGCACGTGCCACATCCGCATCCGTCATCCGTTCGTCTGTGGACAGACATTCAGGCTGCTGTGTCTTGGCATTATAAATAGTGCTGCTACGAACACTGCGGGCGTGTGTCTTTTCAAATTAGAGTTCTCCCTGGACACATGCACAGGAGTGGGATTGTTTTTATTTGAGGTCTTGCCCTTTATTACCCAAAGAGCCTTGAAAACATCTAGGTCCGCTCCTGGAGTTGCAGGCGCTAACCACAACCCTGCCAGCACTCTGCCCAGCACCCCCGCTCCCTCCAGCCTCCTATGAGGACACCATCCTTTAAACTGGCTGTTCCCGCAGCCAGCATCTCTCTTCCCCTAATATCCTCACCAGACCCTCACAGCCTTCTGGTCATTTTTCCAAAGACAGCTTCTCAGGGAGACCTTCCCCGACCACTTTATCAAGTAACCTCCCCAATCTTTTACCTCCCCTCCCTTCTGCGTTTGTTTTTCCTTCTCAGCAATTACTAATACCCAATATACAACACAGATTGTATATTATGATGGTTCCTACACTAAAATGGAAGCTCCAGGAGAGCAGGGATTTGTGTCTGATTTGCTGACTACTTTGTTTCTCATGCCTAAAGGAGTACCAGGCATAGCTGCTGCTGCTGCTGCTGCTGCTAAGTCGCTTCAGTCATGTCCAACTCTGTGCGACCCCATAGACGGCAGCCCACCAGGCTCCGCCATCCCTGGGATCCTCCAAGCAAGAACACTGGAGTGGGTTGCCATTTCCTTCTCCAATGCATGAAAGTGAAAAGTGAAAGCAAAGTCGCTCAGTCGTGTCCGACTCTTTGCGACCCCATGGACTGGAGCCCACCAGGCTCCTCCATCCATGGGATTCTCCAGGCAAAAGTGCTAGAGTGGGGTGCCATTGCCTTCTCCGACCAGGTATAGAGTATGTGCTCAATAGATATTTCCTGAATAAATGAATAAATCTACATAAAGACCATGCTTAGATGGTTCTACCAGTCTGTCTTCTAGCCAAGCCGTACAGTTTGCTAGCGTGACCACACCGGACCTCTGCCTCACCCAAAGTTCTTGACATTTAGCCTCACCACCCAGCTCCTCCTTTTTCAGTTTTCTTCTGCTCTCCTGTAGTCACTGTTTTAGGTCTTTTTGAAAGTGGACATTCGTTATCGGCAACCTGAAATTGTTGGGGAAAGCAAGCGGATGTAAACCAATCAGTACACAGAAGACCATGGTTTCCGCGGAAGGTTTTCTCTCTCTTTCCGCCTTGCTGCACTCTTTCAATCCTGTTATAAGCTCATCAAGAGGTCACTGATATTCACTGACGGAGAAAACAGCTGACTTGTAGACATACTTTACACATGTAGAAAAGGAGATAAATTGCACTGGTGCACACTGAATCAGTTCTGAGTGTAATTCAAGAAGGTGCTGTTAAAAAGTTAAAGCATGAAAACCCTTTAATGGAGTTACACTTGTCTGGTTATTTTTCAGAGCATGTCCCTTGCTATCAACTTCATGATACCCCCAAATTAACGATGGTTAGTTTCTCAGCAATAGCCATATTTGCATTTCAAGAAAAAAAGCTCTACACAGTCCAGATCAATGCTCATTTGGCATGGTGGGGGAAGCCTATATACAGATCCTAAAAACTAAGTATTCAAACAAAGGAAAATAGTTCAAATAGTTTGAAAGCAGAATGAATCAAAGGCCAGCCTGGCCATACCAGGTATTAGAATGTCTTATACGCCTACAATAAGCAGCACAGTTTTGGCATAAGAACAGACATGTAGATAAATGGAAAACGGTATCTCAAGCTTAGAAAAAAAAAAAACCCTACTATAAAACATCTATTTCTGCTTTATTGACTATGCCAAAGCCTTTGACTGTGTGGATCACAATCAACTGTGGAGAATTCTGAAAGAGATGGGAATACCAGACCACCTGACCTGTTTCTTGAGAAACCTGTATGCAGGTCAGGAAGCAACAGTTAGAACTGGACATGGAACAACAGACTGGTTCCAAATAGGAAAAGGAGTACGTCAAGGCTGTATATTGTCACCCTGTTTATTTAACTTATATGCAGAGTACATCATGAGAAATGCTGGGCTGGATGAAGCACAAGCTGAAATCAAGATTGCTGGGAGAAATATCAATAATCTCAGATATGCAGATGACACCACCTTTATGGCAGAAAGTGAAGAACTAAAAAGCCTCCTCATGAAAGTGAAAGAGGAGAGTGAAAAAGTTGGCTTAAAACTCAACATTCAGAAAACTAAGATCATGACATCTGGTCCCATCGCTTCATGGCAAATAGATGGGGAAACAGTGGAAACAGTGGCTGACTTTATTTTTCTGGGCTCCAAAACCACTGCAGATGGTGACTGCAGCCATGAAATTATGGGAGGGGGGTTCATGTTTGGGAGTTCGTGTAAAAAAATAAATAAATACAAAAAAAAAAAAAAAAGACACTTACTCCTTGGGAGAAAAGTTATGGCCAACCTAGACAGCACATTAAAAAACAGAGACATTACTTGGCCAACAAAGGTCTGTCTAGTCAAGTCTATGGTTTTTCCAGTGGTCATGTATGGATGTGAGAGCTCGACTATAAAGAAAGCTGAGCGCCAATGAATTGATGCTTTTGAACTGTGGTGTTGAAGACTCTTGAGAGTTCCTTGGACTGCATGGAGATCCAACCAGTCCCTCCTACAGAAGATCAGTCCTGGGTGTTCATTGGATGGACTGATGTTAAAGCTGAAACTTCAATACTTTGGCCACCTCATGCAAAGAGTTGACTCATTGGAAAAGACCCTGATGCTGGGAAAGATGGAAGGCGGGAGGAGAAGGGGACAACAGAGGATGAGATGGTTGGATGGCATCACTGACTCAATCAACATGAGTTTGAAAGGACTACGGGAGTTGGTGATGGATGGGGAGGCCTGGTGTGCTGCAGTCCATGGGGTTGCAAAGAGTCAGACACAACTGAGCAACTGAACTGAACTGACTGTGTACATATAGAAACCTGATATATGTAAAGGGAAGGTTGAATGGGCAGGATTCCAGGCTTTCTAATCCACAAAGTCATCCCCAACCCCAAACCATCTCAATATTAATGAGCTCTATATTGTTGATAAGACAGTATGTTTCTCCCACCACAATCAAATACTCAGTTCAGTTCAGTTCAGTTCAGTCGCTCAGTCGTGTCCGACTCTTTGCGACCCCATGAATCGCAGCATGCCAGGCCTCCCTGTTCATCATCATCTCCCGGAGTTCACTCAGACTCAAGTCCATCGAGTCCGTGATGCCATCCAGCCATCTCATCCTCGGTCGTCCCCTTCTCCTCCTGCCCCCAATCCCTCCCAGCATCACAGTCTTTTCCAATGAGTCAACTCTTCGCATGAGGTGGCCAAAGTACTGGAGTTTCAGCTTTAGCATCATTCCTTCCAAAGAAATCCCAGGGTTGATCTCCTTCAGAATGGACTGGTTGGATCTCCTTGCAGTCCAAGGGACTCTCAAGAGTCTTCTCCAACACCACAGTTCAAAAGCAT
>SJYX01003539.1:60698-72702 GCA_006410675.1 Oreotragus oreotragus
TCACTTTCTGCCATAAGGGTGGTGTCATCAGCATATCTGAGGTTATTGATATTTCTCCCGGCAATCTTGATTCCAGCTTGTGTTTCTTCCAGTCCAGCGTTTCTCATGATGTACTCTGCATATAAGTTAAATAAGCAGGGAGACAATATACAGCCTTGACGTACTCCTTTTCCTATTTGGAACCAGTCTGTTGTTCCATGTGCAGTTCTAACTGTTGCTTCCTGACCTGCATACAGATTTCTCAAGAGGCAGGTTAGGTGGTCTGGTATTCCCATCTCTTTCAGAATTTTCCACAGTTGATTGTGATCCACACAGTCAAAGGCTTTGGCATAGTCAATAAAGCAGAAATAGATGTTTTTCTGGAACTCTCTTGCTTTTTCCATGATCCAGCGGATGTTGGCAATTTGATCTCTGGTTCCTCTGCCTGTTCTAAAACCAGCTTGAACATCAGGGAGTTCACGGTTCACATATTGCTGAAGCCTGGCTTGGAGAATTTTGAGCATTACTTTACTAGCGTGTGAGATGAGTG
This sequence comes from Oreotragus oreotragus, assembly GCA_006410675.1. NCBI lineage: Eukaryota > Metazoa > Chordata > Mammalia > Artiodactyla > Bovidae > Oreotragus > Oreotragus oreotragus. The sequence continues at coordinate 61,228 of SJYX01003539.1, forward strand.
CAATTGTGCGGTAGTTTGAGCATTCTTTGGCATTGCCTTTCTTTGGAATTGGAATGAAAACTGACCTTTTCCAGTCCTGTGGCCACTGCTGAGTTTTCCAAATTTGCTGGCATATTGAGTGCAGCACTTTCACAGCATCATCTTCCAGGATTTGAAACAGCTCAACAGGAGTTCCATCACCTCCACTAGCTTTGTTCTTAGTGATGCTTTCTTAAGGCCCACTTGACTTCACATTCCAAGATGTCTGGCTCTAGATTAGTGATCACATCCTCATGATTATCTGGGTCGGGAAGATCTTTTCTGTACAGTTCTTCTGTGTATTCTTGCCACCTCTTCTTAATATCTTCTGCTTCTGTTAGGTCCATACCATTTCTATCCTTTATCGACCCCATCTTTGCATGAAATATTCCCTTGGTATCTCTCATTCTCTTGAAGAGATCTCTAGTCTTTCCCATTCTGTTGTTTTCCTCTATCTCTTTGCACTGATTGCTGAAGAAGGCTTTCTGAATGAACGAAACTTAATAAATGGGGCTCCTAAAATTGACTCTTGGTGAGGGGGTGGAGGAGAGGAGCCTATTTAAGTCTTTTATACAATTGTTGTTTATTCATGTCTGACTCTTGTGACCCCATGGACTACAGCCACCATGCTCCTCTGTCCATGGGATTTCCCAAGCAAGTATACTGGAGTGGGTTGTCATTTCCTTCTCCAGGGCATCTTCCCAATCCAGGGACTGAACCCATGTCTCCTTCATTGGCAGGCAGAATTTCTACCATTGAGCCACCAAGGAAGCCCCTTTTACACCATATATCAAAATAAATCCCAGATGGTCAGGGCTGGATTCTACCTTCTGACCAGGGTGGTGTGCCCCATCCAGGCAGGGAAGGAGAGGCAAGAGAAGAGAAATGCCTGGCTTGGTTTCACAGCCAGACTGGGGAGTGCAGGGAGGGGTCTCTGCCTGTCCCAGGAGTCTGGAGCTGCCAGAGTGCAGGGTAGGAGGAGCTGGTGCTTCCAAGGGGGAGGCAAGCATGTCACTGTGGTTTCTACCCACCAGTTCCAAAACTGCCTAGACAAAATGTTTTGGAAAAATATCCTTACACAAACCATAATTATGCATTTTATATTTTCTTAGCCTTCTGAGAAGAGAACCATCCCTAAAATATCTAAATCTAAAAAAAATCTAAAAGTTTAAATGTGTCCTACCTCCCCATTTCCGAGTATAATTATGGAAGCCACTAAGCTGCTGAGGTTACTCAACAGTTCATTTCTCTTCTCACCTTGAACACATCTAAATCTGTATGAATTCTAGAGGAATCTGAGGCCCCACCTTTACTAACTGACCATTTTTCTCTAGCTATGACTATGCTCTCTCTGGTGGTGGTGATTTAGTTGTTATGTCATTTCCAATTCTTGAGACCACATGGACTACATCCCACCAGGCTCCTCTGTCCATGGGATTTCCCAGGCAAGATTACTGGAGTGGGCAGCCATGTCCTTCTCCAAGGCTCTCTCTAGACGGATATGATTTGTTCAGGCTGAAACCACCAATCCGAACTCTGACAATCCCACCAAGTGATCCTCAGCCACGTCCACCAGCCAAAGGTCTCCCTCATGACTGTAACCTGGTGGGCCCAGAGCCCAATAATTAATATATGGCTTTGTTTCAGAGGCTGTATTAATATTCTTGCTATAGATAACTGCATTCTTAAAAATGCTGTTCCATCTTTGGAAGCAGCCTTTTCATAAGACTAATTCAAAATTTCCTTGCAATTTTATATCCCCCTTCATTATGAACAATAGGCTATCTCACCATGAAACTAGAGGTCAAAACAGCCAACTTCATTTAAATGTCTAAATGTCAAAAAAAGTATTTTCATAACAAAGCACTCATTTCAATGCAATCAGCATGACTGAACATTCTATAAAAGCAATAAGCAGCATGTATGTGGATGCTGCTTAAACAAGTAATAAGTTAATTCCGCTTATTAGATTCTTAATATCCATGTAACAATAAGTTTTAACTTTGATATAAATTTAGCGGATGCCAGAATAGTTAAAAATATATCAGTTACAGTATTTCATCATTTTATCAGTGCAATCAGAAGTAACCATGAAAGCAAAGTAAGGATGTGTTACATAACAAATAAGGCCTAATATTTATAGCTTTGTGATTTATAAAAGATGAACTTGTGGTTATTCACATACAGATTATTCTCAGTCCAATGATATGTATTGTAATCATTGTCATACTGAAATTAGACAACTTCTAGGGAAAATCTTGTTACTAAGCACCAAGACGACTTCTAGGGAAAACCTTGTTACTAAGCACCATCTATTTTGTCTCTGGGCAATGGACTGAACAATTTTAAGAGTTTCTTTCAAATTCCATACCATTTAATATAACAAAATAAGCAGTTTTCACAACAATTTTAAGACAATAATTAATTATTCTTTAAAAACTAACCTAGACTTCAAAATACTATTTGTGTAGCGAAAATATGCTGAGAAAAACCTAAGAAAAACTTTGTATTAATTTTAAACTCTAGTAAAATATATGATCTCAATGCTAAGAACTTCATCTTTCCATATAAAGTTACCCCATTCTACTTCATTAATAACCAAGTTTTCTGTTCAATAAATGGATTACAAAACAAAAAAAGCCTGTCAAAATGTTAATACAAATATAAAATACCTCAGAAGAAAGTAGAAAGAACATAAGCCCACAGAAAAAGAAATTTTAATTTTGTACAACTGACAAGGTTTGGTAGTTTGTTACATGAACATGATTCATTTTATTTTGTTTCCCTAATAAAAAAGAAAATACACTGAGTGCTAAATAATAGTGATTATGATGATAACAAAAAAGGACTGAGCAAAAATTTAAGATATTTTATATTGTGGCAAAAAGAAAGGTTCTAATTCTTTTTTGGAAAACTCAAATTTAAATGTGACATTTGTGAAATGCAGTCTTCACTGACCCTTCCAGGGGTCAAGCCATCATTCCTCTTTCTTCTCCAGTAACGGCTCCCCACAGTGCTATCCAACATACTGAAATCTATCCGTGTGCTAGTTTCTTCTACTAACGGCGTCTCCTTGCTACTGGAGCATCAGTAGCATGGAGCCAGCTCCAGTGCCTGATGGGAGAAGGTCCTACCCCTTGGGCAGAGTGAAATAGTAAGAGTGTGAGAACCAATATCTTGGATAGTGATGTGTCTGGGGGAACAGTTTAATAATTCCTTAAAATGGAACCAGTTTAAAAAGTTCCAGCTCCATAACTAAACTAAAATCAGACTTCTGAATTTTTTTATCTACTCCTTAGAAATAAATACACAGGTTTTACATTATAAAACATTAACTAGTATTAAAACTACAGGAAGCTAAAATATTTCTGACATCTTAGTTATTAATAGAATAATTTCCCACTGACCTGTGTATTACATCTGTATAAAAATAAAATGTATAAAAACAAATGCTCTCCAACAAATGCTAAAGGATATTCTCTAGACAGGAAACAAAAAGGGTGTATAAACCCGAACCCAAAACAATAAAGTAAATGGCAACGGGATCATACTTCTCAATAATTACCTTAAACGTAAATGGGTTGAATGCCCCAACCAAAAGACAAAGACTGGCTGAATGGATACAAAAACAAGACCCTTGTATATGCTGTCTACAAGAAACCCACCTCAAAACAAGGGACATAAACAGACTGAAAGTGAAAGGCTGGAAAAAGATTTATCATGCAAATAGAGACCAAAAGAAAGCAGGAGTGGCAATACTCATAGCTGATAAAATAGACTTTAAAACAAAGGCTGTGAAAAGAGACAAAGAAGGCCACTACATAATGATCAAAGGATCAATCCAAGAAGAAGATATAACAATTATAAATATATATGCACCCAACATAGGAGCACCGCAATATGTAAGACAAATGCTAACAAGTATGAAAGGGGAAATTGACAATAACACAATAATAGTGGGAGACTTTAATACCCCACTCACACCTATGGACAGATCAACTAACCAGAAAATTAACAAAGAAACGCAAACTTTAAATGATACAATAGACCAGTTAGACCTAATTGATATCTATAGGACATTTCACCCCAAAACAATGAATTTCACCTTTTTCTCAAGTGCTCACGGAACCTTCTCCAGGATAGATCACATCCTGGGACATAAATCTAACCTTGATAAATTCAAAAAAATCGAAATCATTCCAAGCATCTTTTCTGACCATAATGCATTAAGATTAGATCTCAATTACAGGAGAAAAACTATTAAAAATTCCAACATTTGGAGGCTGAACAATACGCTTCTGAATAACCAACAAATCACAGAAGAAATCAAAAAAGAAATCAAAATGTGCATAGAAATGAATGAAAATGAAAACACAACAACCCAAAACCTGTGGGACACTATAAAAGCAGTGCTAAGAGGAAAGTTCATAGCAATACAGGCATACCTCAGGAAACAAGAAAAAAGTCAAATAAATAACCTAACTCTACACCTAAAGCAACTAGAAAAGGAAGAAATGGAGAACCCCAGAGTTAGTAGAAGGAAAGAAATCTTAAAAATTAGGGCAGAAATAAATGCAAAAGAAACAAAAGAGACCATAGCAAAAATCAACAAAGCCAAAAGCTGGTTTTTTGAAAAGATAAATAAAATTGACAAACCATTAGCCAGACTCATCAAGAAACAAAGGGAGAAAAATCAAATCAATAAAATCAGAAATGAAAATGGAGAGATCACAACAGACAACACAGAAATACAAAGAATCATAAGAGACTACTATCAGCAATTATATGCCAATAAATTGGACAACGTGGAAGAAATGGACAAATTCTTAGAAAAATACAACTTTCCAAAACTGAACCAGGAAGAAATAGAAAATCTTAACAGACCCATCACAAGCACGGAAATTGAAACTGTAATCAGAAATCTTCCAGCAAACAAAAGCCCAGGTCCAGACGGCTTCACAGCTGAATTCTACCAAAAATTTCGAGAAGAGCTAACACCTATCCTACTCAAACTCTTCCAGAAAATTGCAGAGGAAGGTAAACTTCCAAACTCATTCTATGAGGCCACCATCACCCTAATACCAAAACCTGACAAAGATGCCACAAAAAAAGAAAACTACAGGCCAATATCACTGATGAACATAGATGCAAAAATCCTCAACAAAATTCTAGCAATCAGAATCCAACAACACATTAAAAAGATCATACACCATGACCAAGTAGGCTTTATCCCAGGAATGCAAGGATTCTTCAATATTCGCAAATCAATCAATGTAATTCACCACATTAACAAATTGAAAAATAAATGCCATATGATTATCTCAATAGATGCAGAGAAGGCCTTTGATAAAATTCAACATCCATTTATGATAAAAACTCTCCAGAAAGCAGGAATAGAAGGAACATACCTCAACATAATAAAAGCTATATATGACAAACCCACAGCAAACATTATCCTCAATGGTGAAAAATTGAAAGCATTTCCCCTAAAGTCAGGAACAAGACAAGGATGTCCACTTTCACCGCTACTATTCAACATAGTTCTGGAAGTTTTGGCCACAGCAATCAGAGCAGAAAAAGAAATAAAAGGAATCCAAATTGGAAAAGAAGAAGTAAAACTCTCACTGTTTGCAGATGACATGATCCTCTACATAGAAAACCCTAAAGACTCCACCAGAAAATTACTAGAGCTAATCAATGAATATAGTAAAGTTGCAGGATATAAAATCAACACACAGAAATCCCTTGCATTCCTATACACTAATAATGAGAAAGTAGAAAACGAAATTAAGGAAACAATTCCATTCACCATTGCAACGAAAAGAATAAAATACTTAGGAATATATCTACCTAAAGAAACTAAAGACTTATATATAGAAAACTATAAAACACTGATGAAAGAAATCAAAGAGGACACTAATAGATGGAGAAATATACCATGTTCATGGATTGGAAGAATCAATATAGTGAAAATGAATATATTACCCAAAGCAATCTACAGATTCAATGCAATCCCTATCAAGCTACCAGCGGTATTTTTCACAGAACTAGAACAAATAATTTCAAGATTTGTATGGAAATACAAAAAACCTCGAATAGCCAAAGCAATTTTGAGAAAGAAGAATGGAACTGGAGGAATCAACTTACCTGACTTCAGGCTCTACTACAAAGCCACAGTCATCAAGACAGTGTGGTACTGGCACAAAGACAGAAATATAGATCAATGGAACAAAATAGAAAGCCCAGAGATAAATCCACACACATATGGACACCTTATCTTTGACAAAGGAGGCAAGAATATACAATGGAGTAAAGACAATCTCTTTAACAAGTGGTGCTGGGAAAACTGGTCAACCACTTGTAAAAGAATGAAACTAGATCACTTTCTAACACCACACACAAAAATAAACTCAAAATGGATTAAAGATCTAAATGTAAGACCAGAAACTATAAAACTCCTAGAGGAGAACATAGGCAAAACACTCTCCGACATAAATCACAGCAGGATCCTCAATGATCCGCCTCCCAGAATACTGGAAATAAAAGCAAATATAAACAAATGGGATCTAATTAAAATTAAAAGCTTCTGCACAACAAAGGAAACTATAAGCAAGGTGAAAAGACAACCCTCTGAATGGGAGAAAATAATAGCAAATGAAGCAACTGACAAACAACTAATCTCAAAAATATACAAGCAACTTATACAGCTCAATTCCAGAAAAATAAACGACCCAATCAAAAAATGGGCCAAAGAACTAAATAGACATTTCTCCAAAGAAGACATACGGATGGCTAACAAACACATGAAAAGATGCTCAACGTCACTCATTATCAGAGAAATGCAAATCAAGACCACAATGAGATACCACTTCACACCAGTCAGAACGGCTGCGATCCAAAAGTCTGCAAGCAATAAATGCTGGAGAGGGTGTGGAGAAAAGGGAACCCTTTTACACTGTTGGTGGGAATGCAAACTAGTACAGCCACTATGGAGAACAGTGTGGAGATTCCTTAAGAAATTGCAAATAGAACTGCCTTATGACCCAGCAATCCCATTGCTGGGCATACACACCGAGGAAACCAGAATAGAAAGAGACACATGTACCCCAATGTTCATTGCAGCACTGTTTATAATAGCCAGGACATGGAAACAACCTAGATGTCCATCAGCGGATGAATGGATAAGAAAGCTGTGGTATATATACACAATGGAGTATTACTCAGCCATTAAAAAGAATACATTTGAATCAGTTCTAATAAGATGGATGAAACTGGAACCAATTATACAGAGTGAAGTAAGCCAGAAAGAAAAACACCAATACAGTATACTAACACATATATATGGAATTTAGAAAGATGGTAATGAGGACCCTGCATGCAAGACAGCAAAAGAGATACAGATGTGTAGAGCGGACTTATGGACTCTGAGGGAGAAGGAGAGGGAGAGGGAGAGGGAGGGATGATTTGGGAGAATAGCATTGAAATATGTATACTATCATGTAAGAAATGAATTGCCAGTCTATGTTCAATGCAGGATGCAGGATGCTTGGGGCTGGTGTATGGGGATGATCTGGAGGGAAGATGTGGGGTGGGAGGTGGGAGGGGGGTTCATGTTTGGGAGTTCGTGTAAAAAAATAAATAAATACAAAAAAAAAAAAAAACAAATGCTTATAGCAGCATTATCCTTCATAGCCAAAAGGTGAACACAATACAAATATGGATCAACTGATGAACGATAAGCAAAATATGATATATCCACACCATGAAATACTACTCTGTCATAAACGTGAATATGACACTGAGGTCTGCTATAGCACAGAAGGATCCTGTAATCTTTATCCTAAATGAAAGAAGCCAGAAACAAAAGGCCACATATTGTAATGTTACGATCCCATTAATACAAACGTGTCCAGAGTAGGGTTCAAACGTGTCCAGAGTAGGGAAACTCATACACAGAGAAAGGAGAATAGTGACTGCTTAGGGCTGCTGCCGCTCCTGCTGCTAAGTCGCGTCAGTCGTGTCCGACTCTGTGCGACCCCACAGACGGCAGCCCACCAGGCTCCTCCGTCCCTGGGATCCTCCAGCAAGAACACTGGAGTGGGTTGCCATGTCCTTCTCCAATGCATGAAAGTGAAGAGTGAAACTGAAGTCGCTTCAGTCGTGTCTGACTCTGTGCGACCCCAGAGACCACAGCCACCAGGGGGACTGCAATAGGCAAAGCAAACAAGGTTTCTTTTTTTTTTTTATTTTTAGTTAGAGGATAATTGCTCTGCAACGTTGCACTGGTTTCTGCCATTCAACAGTGTGAATCAGCCTTAAATATACATATATCCCTCCCCTCTTGAGCCTTCCTGTGTTATAGACAGCAACCCCCGCCACCCGCCCCAGTTATCTGTTTTACACATGGTAATGTATGTTTCAACGTTACTCTCTCAATTCATCCCATGAGGGGTTTTTTTGAGGTGATGCAATGTTCTAAGATTGACAATGGCATTGTTTGCACAATTCTGTGAATATACGAAAAACCACTGAAAAACTTTAAATGGCTGAGTTGTATGGTATGTGAATTATATCTCAATACACCTATTACTAAAAATATATGTATACATACAATTTTCTACATTCCTGTATTCTGTATGCCTATACTCTTCTCTCCCAGCTTCACTCGGACTTCATCTCTTCCAGTTTCCCTTCTACCCTAGGTCCAAGCAATTCCAAAAGTTATATTTTCCTCCCAGTTCATTTATCCGCCAAGACAAACTTCATCCAACGGTGAGTGTAACTGACAAGCTATTCTATTCCCCAAGCTCTAGCAAATGGTTCCTGGACACCAAAGAGAACAGAATAATTTGCAGCTGGCTTAAACACATTTGTCTTTCTGTGTCATCCTGTTTTAGACAGCAAACTTGTAGTGAGTGCATGTCAGGTTAATTTCACTTTTCTTTTGACATACTACTAGGAAATGTGCCAAAGGAACTTTCCATGTGTTAGGCAAGTTTCACAACTGCAATAGTGGGAAATTCATTAGAAACACTTCCACTGAGCATCAGCAAAGACATGAAACAACAGTCAGTGGCTAAACACCAAAGTGTGCTACAGCAGAGAGAAAGAAGAGTATTATCACCCTGTCTCCCCAGACTCCATCAGCGGGCCCCTATTCAGCCACCCCAGACACATACAAAATAAGAAAATATGGGCTTGCTGTCTAAATGAAACTTCAAGACATGTCATCTTAATTATTACATAGATTTCCTCTTCTGAGCCTATTCTATACAAAGATTCTGACAGTCAATTGTGTGCATAATCAGTCATGTTTGACTCTTTGCAACCCCGTGGACTGTAGCCCGCCAGGCTCCTCTGTCCATGGGATTCTCCAGGCAAGAATACTGGAGTGGGTTGCCATTTCCTGCTCCAGGGGATCTTCCTGACCCAGGGACTGAACCCAAGTCTTCTGCACTGGCAGGTGGGTTCTTTACCACTGTACCACCTGGGAACCCCTGAGAGCCCAGCAGAAAGGAGCAAACACTAGCATCAACTTTTCTGAAGGAAAAAAAAAAATTCTAACTTTTCTTTATTTTGTCTGCTTACCTCTTAATAGTTTTATGCTACTCTCTGATCATCTTTTTTGAAGCTACAGTGGGTCTGTATAACCTTATTACGCAAGTTGCAGAGGGGAGAAGATGGTTCAGTAAAGAAGATAAAAAAAAATCATCTCCCAAGAGAAAAAAAGAATATGAGACTGCTAATAATTGCCTGGTGTCAATTTCAGTATGCTGGGAATCCTGCATGCCGGAAATAGGTGTGAAGAAACTCTGCGTAAGGACCAGTTTCCCGCCTGATTTAACAGACAGTGCGAGCACCATCTGGATGAAAAGCGGCAGGCATCCAGCCATTCCAGTGGAGTCCGGATACCAAACTCAGAATGAAGAAAACACCCAGCTGGCATCTGCTAAACAAAAGACTCATCCCCATAAAATCACGCCCTATTCTTTACTTGTGCCTCAAGAATTTTACTGCAAGTCTCACCAGCTTTTGTCCTTAAGAAAGTGATTTTTTTTTCCTTCAGCAGAAGCCTCAATAAAAGATATGAAATAGAAGACTAAACTCAGAAGAAAGAAGCCAAGATTATAATTCCTTCCCTGCTGTGTGACTTTGGGTACACTCGAGAGGGGATATAATTTCTTTTCGCAGTGAAATGGAAGAGTTGGACTGAATGATCCTAAGTCTACAGGGTTAAAACAACACAAAGCACAATACTACACAGGGCCTTTATCTCAAAACTACACTGAATAGGACTTCCCTGGTGGTACAGTGGGTAAGAATCCGCCTGCCAATGCAGGAGCAACAGGTTCAGTCCCTGGGCCAGGAAGATTCCAGATGCTGTGGAGCAACGAAGCCCGTGTGCCACAACCACTGAACCTGTGCGCCTCGACCTGCGCTCTACGACAGGAGAAGCCACGCGATGAGAAGCGCGCGCTGCAGCCGGAGGGCCCCCTACGTGCTGCCTCTAGGGAGAGTCTGTGCAAGCAATGAAAACGGTGCAAGCAAAAGGAAAGTTGGGGTTTTTTTAATGCACTTAGTAAAATATAGTAAGGCTCTCAAAACCTTAATGCCACTTCCCAAATTATGAATTTTCTAACAACCTGGTACTTCAGTTCCCAGCGTCTCTCCATGGCCATTAGAAAGGTGCCATGATACGGGCCATCTCACAGTCGGTGCCATACTACCAGTAGAGTGTAACAAAGTGTCCTTCTTCCACAACATAGTGGAAATGATTTCTGTAAGCCGTGGTGGAAGAATGGGCTCTGTCGTTTGCAAAACAAGTTAGTGAACGCCAATTCATTTCTCAGCCCCAAATGAGTAATTTTCTTTTTGAAGACTTATTCCAGCTCCCTCCCCAGTAGTTGTGCTGTTCACCTGTTTTATTCAGATGTCTACTCATGCATTTGTCACACATTTCTTTCTCTCTCTCTCTTGGTTTCCCTTCTAGGTTGTCAAGTCCAAAACGGCACAAAGCATTTTCTACACCCTGTGTCTTCAGCTTCCATCGATCTATCTGCGGCAGAACCACAACTCTCTCAGCTGTGAATCTAAAAAGGAATATCTGTGTATCTCATGCATTCAGAAGGTCCAAAAATAGTCTAAACTTCAGGCAAAGCTGGGTCCTCCTGTTGCGTGGATAGTAAGAACCCATCTCTCAACTCATTTTTCCTCATATTGCTTGGTTTTTTATTGGAGGATAACTGCTTTACAACATTGTGTTGGTTTCTCGGGGAAGGCAATGGCACCCCACCCCAGTACTCTTGCCTGGAAAATCCAATGGACGGAGTAGCCTGGTGGGCTGCAGTCCATGGGGTCGCTAACAGTCAGACAGACTGAGTGACTTCACTTTCACTTTTCTCTTTCATGCATTGGAGAAGGAAATGGCAACCCACTCCAGTATTCTTGCCTGGAGAA